>CAKALG010000039.1:0-18869 GCA_916700815.1 Helicolenus hilgendorfi | reverse complement strand
TTATTATTAAAAAATATTTATATATTTATTACACCTCCATAACATATCATATATCTGCTCTCTTATTGTGTGTATATCTTGTGTTTTCCATGGCTCCATACAGGATTAGAGGTGCTGGTAAGGTGAAGAAAGCTACTCAGTACAGTCAGTCTATGGATGGTTTCTTGAAGAAGATATTCAAAACCGAGAATCCCCTCCTCATTGACTTGCCCGATTTGTTCTATGGGTCTTCTGCTGACACTGGAAAATTACAGGAAAGTGAGGTAAATTCTATTCTATTCTGTTTAAGCAGTAAGTTAGTAGGCTACTACATAACAGTGTAGTGACTGGGTGAATGAATGGTGTTTCTAAAATGTGGTGGGAAAAATATTAAAAACACGTCTCAATATAACGCGACACAATTCAACAGCACCACAAACTACAACCTCCAAAATAATCATGAAATTGAATCAGTGCCTCTGTAAAATAGATTGAACAGATTTAGAATAATGGTAATATTGTCCAGCTTTACTGGAAAGCAGATTATGTTGGCGTTGTAGGTGGAAAAAAAAGTGTGAGGCATCCCGGTAAATTTGAAGAATATAATGATAAATGTGAATTGTTTGTTTCTGAGCTGTTTCAGCAATAAGCAGCTTTGTGGTCTTAATTAAAGCACTGTGGTATCAGTCTGGTATGAATATTACACAATTTGATAGATATTAAATTGTTATTTATTGCTTATGCAAAGGCCTCGTATATTACTTAATTAGGTTAACGTTTTAGCAATGTGTCAAAGCAAATGCTTTTATTTATCTACATCTGTGTGTTATTTTTATGTGTGTTAACACTCTGTAGTTCAGCTTGGGAGCCGAGGCTTTCGATGTGACAGCGCTTGATGAGAGTTATAACACCCTGCTGTCTGCACCACCTTTACACCAGACCTGGCTAGAAGACAGGCAAGAGGCGGTTAGTGACTTAACATGCCTTCATATTTGCGGTGTTGGCGTAAGATGTGGATAATGTTAACTATGTTTAGATACTTCTCCCATATCTCTGCGACATTGCAGGTGGAGGATTTCGAAAGTGCCCATTACAACGGTGTTATATCTCCTATCTGTGTTGCTTTTGGCACACAGTTTCTCTGTGCTTGATTTATCGTCAAGTATTATGGTCTTAGGAGTCAGTCAATTAGTAAGTGGTACAGATCTATAAAGCAGATACGCATTTGTAAACAAATGTACAGTACTATGTCACCTGACAAAGCTTTCAGATAACAATTAATTGATAGTGAAGGCGTGGCCGTCTTTGAATTGTGGGTTTTTATGCTACAACATGTTTTCTAATCTGAGTCACGTATTCTGTGAGGACTGTTTGAATCAAGCTGCATCATGTAGCGTGATGAAGTGTTAGAGAGCATACAATTTATATTTTTCCCCCTATAAAATTTATCATAATTAACACGCTGTTTGTTTGCTAGTCATTTAGTTTTACTTGCCGTAGGGAGATGAGGGAGGGAATGTGTTGGGATTCTTGTCAAGTTGATATAAGTGTATGCGTGTTAATACTAACTGATTTAATACATATCCACTTGTTTTCAATCTGTATATCTTCAACAGGTTATTAAAAACGACAATGAGGATTATTCTGAGACAAAGAAAAACCTGAAGAAAACCATGAAAGTGTTACGTGTCCAGGTAAGGGAGTTTTATTACATACTGTATTTGTTTATTTCAGTCCTCACCTAAGAAGATACTCCTAAATTCTTGAGCAGGAAACCATGACAAACATAAAACAACATCCCACAGTGCACGTAAACACAAATACTGTATCATTAAACATGTTTGGTAAATGCTTTTAGGATAAAAACTAATGGTGGAAGAAGTATTCAGATCCTTTACTGAAGTAAAAATACTAATGCAACACTGTGAAAATACTAAACTACAAATCCTGCATTTAAAAACTTGCTGTGAAGTAAGTGAAAGTATTATCAGTAGAATGTACTTAGGGTATCAAAAATAAAATGTTCCCCGTCAGTGTTTTACTATACAATATTTCTGGATTAATATTACTGCTGCATTAATGTGTTGCATTTTACTGCTGTAGATGTTAACTTTTTATATACTGTTGAGTAGTTTAATCTACAGCAATTTATCATATTCTATAAGATCATCATATGTTTGTAGCGTCGCTGTCCTGTGAGAATCACATAGCTCTAAAAAGTCAACTTTTCATGGGTTTTCACTACACAGGAATGGTATGAAGTATTGTAATCTGCAAAATAAGTAAAGCTGTCAGACAAATGTAGAGGAGTAAAGAGTACAACATTTCCCCCTGAGATGTAGTGGAGTAGAAGTATAAAGTAGCAGAAAATGGAAATACTCAATTAAAGTACCTCGGATTTGTACTCAAGTACAGTACTTGAGTAAATGCACTTAGTTACATTCCACCACTGATAAAGTCCATATATGGAATTCTGGTAAAAAATACAAGAATGCATAATACTGATATCTCAAAGAATCACCAGGTCTTTCTCAAGAGCATTTGGCCTATTTTAAACGTTTTACCCCTTTAACCCTCTGAGACCCACAATAGACCCATTTTTGTCTTTTTTACGGGGGGTATAGGGGGAGACACAGAATTGGTGTACATCATCTGAAAGCCTAAAGATTAATTTGAGATGCAGCTCAGTGTGTCAAGTTGTTCTAGTCATAAATCAGAAATAAACATGAATCAATTCATTCATTCATTATTTAAAATAAATTGTGAAAGTGTATAAGGGCTTAGAACATTATGATAGAAGTATATGATGGCCATTCGCATGCTCACTTATGTGTCAGAAGTTGTTGCAGCAATTTTTGGGTTGATACCATTTGTTACACAGATTTGGTGCTAAATTTAACCATTTTTTACCACTTACGAATTGATAAAAATTTCTGCAAGAATTGAATTTTTTGGCGATTAGGTGGCGAGCACTTCTGGTCTGGAAACTGCTCAGAAACCCCCTTATTATCACTATAGCTCGGAAAGCCATCCGTCCTCTGAATGCCCTAGGTCTCTAGTTTGTGGTTGTAAAGTTTGATGAGGCTGTGATTATCCTAGAGGTTACAACAGGTGATATTTTATACAGTGAGGTGAAATTTATAAATAATAGTCTCACTAAAATGAAATGGCTACTATGGGGACTAACATCATCACACATGAATACAATTGGGCTCATTTGATCATCAAGAGTCTCAGCTTTACAGTCCAGCTCAGTTGTATGTAATTCCAACACTGTTTAGGGACCCCAGTATGCAGAAATATTCAAACACATCATTTTAGAATAGGCAAAAATAAAGTTTTTAAATTTACACTGCATGCAAAAAACGGTATTGTTTTTGCCCAAAACTGCATGTGATTATCATAAAGTGGGCATGTCTGTTAAGGGGAGACTCGATACCCATAGAACCCATTTTAATTCACATATCTTGAGGTCAGAGGTCAAGGAACCCCTCTGAAAATGGCTATGCCAGCTTTTCCTCGCCAATATTTAGCCCAACTTTCCTTCCTGCTGCCACCTCACACCTGCTACACCCTCTTAAAGACAGTAAAGTCGGTCAGGATCGTCTGCAGTCCCGCGGGTCTCAGAGGGTTATTTTCCAGTTTTATTGTTTTCTAGCACATAAAAGATACAGTATGCTTGAAGTCCATCATGAAAAATACATATTGGCTTAAAACTACTTTTGTAGAAATGTTTTTAACAGCCTAGCTGAAGTACTTATATTAAAGGTAGGTGCACAACTACAAAACAATTCGCAGAGGGGTGTTAAAATGTTCATGAAATGTTTGTCTTAACAAACAATATGAAGACTAAACCGTCCTTTCTGTACGTGTCAGATCCAGCAGATGATTCGCGAAAATGAGAACGTCCCAGATGACGAGCGCCTGGAACTATGGGAGTTCAACCTGGATGTGGAGGAGCAGAGGAGATTGGATGCCATGGTGGAGCAGGAAGTTACTCGGGTAATGCACACACACACCCAAACGTGAACCCAATGAATCTTTAATGTTGCTTTGAGGTCATGATGGTAGTGATTCTTGACGCAGTTATATTGTAGGTGAGAAAAGAAATCGAACAGGAGATTTTGGCAAAATGTTACCTACGCGATGTCATAAAGAGAGAATGCTGGGACTCTATGAAGGTCAGAGGCTTGGCCATTAAGGTAAGATGGCTTAGGAACAAGCACAGTTAATTATAACAGTATGTTATGATCAGTAGTAAGAAATCTAAATGACTTCTGGCTGTCTACCACAGGCTTTTCACTCTGAACATGAAGTGACGAACTACCCTTTGAAAGAGCGAACAGAGAAAGAGGAGGAGGACCTTCGCACGGTTCAGAATATGAGGAAGCTTGAAATGGCTGCTTGCACCGTAAGCTAAACTGGTTCACTGAGCAATCTGTGGTCTAGATTCAAGTTCACACTATAATGAGAAGCACATGCGAAGAGTTAGAATTGATTAAATGATATGTTTACTGTTTATAATGTGTAACAGAACGGCAGCTTGCGAGCAGTTTCTAAAAGCTGCAATAATGCAGCCTCCTCAGTATGTGTGATTTCGCTCTTTAGAAATTAACATTATGGCAAAACCATTCAAGTCAAAACAGGTTCTCAGCTGGAAAATAATCTGGTGCTTTGAATTACAGTCCTACGTCTGACCTTTCACTGTTGTAACTGTTTTAAATGCTTGAATATGTGCCAGTCCGCCAGTGTTGAAATTTTCTAGATTTATGGCTATGTGGCCAAAAGATAGTTGTTAGGATAGCTCCCTTCACTTAAATAGTCTTGAGGTAAAGTTTATAATCTTATGGCCACAGATTAAATCCTCAACATGTATTTCAGCCCTCTCATTCAAAATATTTTCCCCCACCTTTTAACTGCAGCCGAAGGCGAAGGAGGAAGAGCATGGGGAGGAAGGCCTTGATGCAGAGAGTTTTGCTCGGAGGGGAAGTTTCTCCTCTCAGTTGGGATGTTCTAATCCTTACATGTACGATCAGTTCAGCCTGCACACCACAGAACAGAAGATCAACCAGATAATTCTGCTACAGGTGGGAGCATGTTCCAAAAAACTGTTGGATCTCAACATGTCATAATAATGCCTTTATATCATACAATACCTTTCCAAAACACACACAAAGATTAATAGAATATAGAAAGGGAAATATAGAGCACATACAAATAAGTGATTTATAAGAACTGGTTGACTCAGCCATACATAGTTATTGTCATCATGATCATAAATACTATTTTTTTCGAATGCAGGATGTGATTCATCGCATCAAGATAACATTCAACGATGACCTTGAGGCCCTGCACAAGCAGAAGGTGCAGGAGCTAAACCGTGTGAGGGAGAGGAACAGACAAATCAGGGAGCTCATGGTGGAGCTGGACATGAGGGAGGAGCTGTGGGAGCCCAGCCTGACCACCAGCGAGCAGCCAGAGACGCTGTTCACTGTGGACGACTCTGAGGTTACTGACATCTAAACACTTCCCAAAGTTCACGTAAAGTTCAACAAACAAAGATTACATGTTAAGCTACTTTGTTTGTTTTTTAACTGAAATGTGAAATAGTATGTGGTCATCATCATATGAGATGCTTTTTTTTTAACACTTTACCAGAGCGATATGCGCCTTTATCCCACTTTAGATAAAAGCAGAAAAGTACCTCACCCCAGAACAGGAAAAAGAGGAGGAGAGGAAGAATGTGGAAGAGCAAAAACGTCTGGCTGCCAAAGTATGCTGCCATAATTAATGTGTTTTTGTTTTGCAACTCTTGTTTGTCGCTATTTACAAATTCTCTAAATACTTCCATATACGAAAAGTGCTTTACAGTAAGAGTAAATAAAAAAGCAGTCCTTTACCAAAAATGAATTAAATACATTAATAACTTATGTCTATGTGATGTACAGTATTATACAGAAAGTCATAAATAAAAGTGGTTCAGTTCTGTTCTGATTTTTCTATTGCAGGATGATAATGTCAGAGACAGGGCTCTCGTTGGCATGATGGATGGAGTGCTTGAAGTGAAAAAAGACGCCCTCTTGAAAATGGTGGGTCAAAATATTAAATTGTTTAAGCACTAAAAATGTAATATATTGATACCAGATATATTATTTCTAGAGCTGTCAATCAATTAAAATAGTTCATCGCGATTAATCACACATTTTTTATCTGTTCAAAATGTACCTTAAAGGGAGATTTGTAAAGTATTAAATACTCTTATCAACATGGGAGTGGGCAAATATGCTGCTTTACGCAAATGTGTATATATTTATTATTGTAAATCAATTAACAACACAAAACAATGACAAATATTGTCCAGAAACCCTCACAGGTGCTGCATAAGTATAAAAAAATATATGCTCAAATCATAACATGGCAAACTCAAGCCCAAACCTCAGTGTGTCAGTGTGCTGACTTGACTATCACTTGCCCCAAACTGCATGTGATTATCATAAAGTGGGCATGTCTATAAAGGGGAGACTCGTGGGTACCCATTGAACCCATTTTCATTCACATATCTTGAGGTCAGAGGTCAAAGGACCCCTTTGAAAATGGCCTAACCAGTTTTTAGTATGACATGGTTGGTACCAATAGATTCTTAAGGTTTCCTAGTTTCATATGATGCCAGTATCTTCACTTTAGCTTTAAAACTGAATCCACGACAACCAAAAAATCCCGAGTTGCTCTAATTCATTAAAGACATTAGTGGCATTAAAACAAATTTGCGTTAACGCTTTATTATCGTATTCACTTTGACAGCCCTACTTATTTTATATAAAATAATATACAAAATGGTTGGCATGTTTTTTTTCTCTTGAGTAGTCCGTCAATTGACAGAAAATTTGCAACTATTTTGATTATCGATTAATTGTTTTAGTAATTTTTCAAGCAAGAATGTCAAAACATTTTCTGGTTTCAGCTTCTCAAATGGGAAGAATTTATGATTTTCTTTGTCATATATGACAGTAAACTGAATAACTTTTGGTGAAATAAAAAACACATTTCCTCTCCTTGGGCTGTTGGAAACTATAATGGGCATTTTTCTGATATTTTATAGAATAAACAATTAATCTATGAAACTAATATTTAATTGCAACCCTTATGTAACTAGTTTTGGTATTTTGATTTCATTATTAGATGTTAATTTATTATGTAATTAAATCACAGAGTATGCAATGAGTTTACACAAAACATTTTTTTTTAATGTCTTGGAGAGAAAGAGGAAGAGTAGAAGAAAACCCTTCCTCACCTCCTGCAGTCATTTCCTATGACGTAGACAAAACACAACATCTCACTGCAGCCAAAATTCAATACTTAATACTCACACATGAAAGCATTAATCCTCTCCCTTTGGGTAAATGATGTCTCAGGTTTTTTATTTTTTTACTTAAAATTGTTTCTAGGCTTTGTCAGTATGAAGTGCACATAGTTTCTATTGAATTGACTCCACAGGAAATACCTCCGCCTGAGTTTGTTTTGACCAAACCTGACACTGACTGGAGCGAGGAGGAGAAAAAAGCCTTCAAAGAGTATGAAAAGAAAACCAAAGACCTGAGTGAGGAGAAGGAGAAATACAAAAAGGTATTACAGTGGAAACATTCACAATTGTGTTTTGCTATGATCAGAAATATGATTATCATCTGATCTGGGATCAATGTAAATCATCTGTGAACTCTGCCATTGCAGTTAATGGAAACGGAAATGAAAAAACTGCAGGCAGCCACCAGGGATGCGACTAAAAAGTTTGATGAAACTTTGATGAAGCTGTTTGAGAAGAAAATGACATGTGAAATGGCTATTTGTCAGGTGAGCCAACACACATACACACACACACACGCAGTAAATGTTACACATGGATTCATAACACATGAAGTCAATGTGCATCACATAACTTCCTTTTGTTTCCTTCATCTCATTTCTCTCACACGGGATGAAGGGCCCTCTGTTCTCATTGTGGTTATCCTCCTTGAGATAATTACGAGATATGATATCTTGAGCATGTGACACCTTTTTAAAAAAAACCTGTTTAATGTTGTTTTGATGTATTTCACAGGAAGAGCTCAAGATTACCTTTCTCAATTATTCAGTCCTCGTAGAAGACGAGATGAGAAATCGAGAGCTGGAGCTCAAGCTCAAACTTGAAAAAACGTTGGCATACAAGGTCAGAAGACTTATAACACAGTAACGCTGAAGGAATTTATGACCAGCAGCTTCAGTTTCTGTTATTTGTGAGCCACCTGAGTGAATGACAGGGATGTTTTTCCAAATTCTAGTATATTATGTTCCCATCACTCAGGCGTGTTCTACAAGAGCTAACCTGTGCGGCATGCTCATTTCAAGACCGTCAGTCATTATTTCCCGTACACACTGCTCTCGTTTTATTGACCTGCATTTCTCTGACAGAATGAAATTCAGGAGGAGGTGAAGAGACGTGAAGAAGAAGTAGAATTGTTTCACGAGGCCTATGACAACATTGTAGCTGAGGACAAAGTAAGCCAGCTGGTAAAATACCAGTGGTGGAATGTAACTAAGCACATACACTCAATTTTGACATACATTTTCTGCTACTTTATACTTCTACTCCACTACATTTCAGAGAGAAATATTGTACTTTTTACTCCACTACATTTATTTGACACTTTTTGCATAAAAAAAATACATTATATTCTTATGCTATAATCCAGTACTATAATTCAAATCTACCCAGTGGTACATAAAGTATCTACAGTTGTCTCCACATTGAGGAACTACAACAATAAAATGCTCTTTCACGTATGTGTTGGTGACAAAAACAGAATAATCTAATATTCTATGACAATATAACACTGTGAATGGAGCCATTCTCTATTTTTGATGCTTTAAGTACATTTTTCTGATAATACTTATGTACTTTTACTTAAGTAACATTTTGAATTCAAGACTTTTACTTGTAATGGAGCATTTTTAGACTCTACTTTTACTTAAGTAAAGTATATGAGTACATCTTCCACCACTGTAAAATACTGAAATCATGATGTCTGTTAAGTGATGCTTTACGTACATAATATAATATCCATCCATGTCTCCCAAGGTTCTCGACAAAGATTTCAGGAAGGAGTTCTTTGATGTACCACGCCTTATGGTTGATGAACTATATAAGTTATTCAAGCGAAGACCCAGGTTTGTAATACGCACCTTGATACCTTGATACATTGTAAGTTGGAAATTAACTGATTAGTTGCTGCACACTGTTTTTTTTATGCCCCCAGGGCTCAAAAGATGAGGACCCAGACCGAGCCCACCTCCAACCCGTTTAAAGAGCAGCGTCTGTGCAGCTCTCTGGCTACCGATGCGCTCGGCAAAATGCTGAAGGCCATGGAAGAGCTGGATGCTCCGGAGCATATACCAAAAGGCTTGAGCCCGTTGATCTGGGAGAGGTTTTGTCTTGTCCGCAGGGCAAAAGTAGAGAATGAGCAAAAGGTAACATGAGGACATTGCCAGGTTAAAGATTGGAAATACAGACAAACATTGCTAGTCCACTAAAATACTTACAGAGGCTTTTCATACTACAGATATGCAGTTAGTATAACATTTTATAGTCTGTTTACGCACTTCTTTTGAATTGCACTTATGAATTCATCTTATCAACATCATATTTATTCTGTGTTTGACATGTCCTTTGCAGGTAAAAGTGAAAGCTTTGACTCTTGCTGAGATGCAGGCGTACCTTCAGAAAAGGAGAGCTGAGGACAAGGCCGCTCAACAGGAAATTAAAAATCTCTCTGACGGACTTGAAAGGTTATGACTGTGATGCTGTCACTCCTGATTATAAGCAGTTGTGTTTGATTTCATTCAACTTTTTTATTCATTAGGGACAACCTGATAGAAGTGATAGAAGTCTTAAATTGGAAAATTAGTTTCATTCTCTGTAACCTGTAACAATAGTAAAAGGTGGTTTAAAAAGTAAATATGATTTGTTCTATTTCTCTATGGAAGAATGATGAGTGTTTTTTTTTGTTGTGTTGCTCCCTTCTAGTCTGCATAAGGAGAAGAACCGTTTCCTGGCGGACATCATGGTCCAGGTCCTTCTCAAACAGGACCAGGTGGAGCTGTTTACCACAGACATGACTGCTGACTACACTGACTCTGTGCTTGTCCACAGGAGTGTGGTGGAAAACCTCAACGGAACCATCAGGGTAAGCCTGTACCACCAGACACTCTTATTGCAAAACAAGGATGTATTTATGATGGATCTATATACAGAAATACACAAGGGGTCATAATTGCATTTACACTTTGTACATGGTTACAATGTAAATGCAATACTTTACTGTTTTCTGTTTGATAAAAGTGCCAAAATTAACTAAATACAAGTGGTGGTCAACTACATCAGTTATGAAAGTGTCTGTCTGTCAAATGATTTATTATCTATGTGATCAGACAATCGGAGAGCAGAAGATAGTCACCATGGTGGAGTGCAAAGACTTCCGTAAGGGCGTCATCCAGCTGCAGTGGGAGCACAGGATGATGGCGATGCAATTAGAGGACCTCAACAACAAGGCGAGGGACATCCAGAAGCTCCGACTCTCTGAGGAGCAAAAGGATGTGAGTGTAATCGCGATACTTAAATATTGTAATACTGCTTTTTTTTCTATGCTATCTTTTATTCTTAATCAAATACTGTCTTGGCCTTAATAAGGAAATAAACACAAAATAACACTTTCTGAGGAATAATGCAAAAAATGTTTTAAAAATGTTCAGCATCTGCTTGAAATGGCAGTGAGGTGTCTGCATTTATGGTGACTCTTTAACCCCGTTTGCACTTCTGGCCAAACCTCAGTCGTTCATATCAAGGCAGGTATTTCGGTTTTGGCAGCATCTGATGTTTTTGCAAGCAGAAAATTGTTACCATCCCCGAGTACAGATGGATGATCTTTTGTTATCACAGACACACACCCTATTCACGCAAACACCCCGCCCTATTTTTTTTGTTTTCTTCTTTTTGCATCTTTTAAAAGTGTTACCCAATAGGTGGAGACTGGTTAAATATGCTACACTATACACTCAATGTTTTCTTTATTCTTGCTTTGACATCTGAAAAACAGAAAAGCTTCTCTACTTCATTTGGCAGCAGATGTCAATCTAAGGCGTGAACAGGCAGTTCAATGATCAAAAACAGACCACAAAAGCTGACAAGATATTTTGCTCCTGGTTGCAATCCATTAACCCCTTCATACATATGAACTTTATTAGAATTGTCATATACATTCAGGTATATACTTGAAATTTGACCACTGCATTTTACCCAACCTAAGAATTTAGGAGCAGTTCACTGCTGTAAAGCGTCCAGGGAGCAACTTGAGGTTTAGTGTATCGCTCAAGGACACTTTGACATGCATCAAACTGCCAACGTTGTGTTTTAAAGGATGATCCGCGCAACCCACTGAGCTACAGCTACCATAATACAAGTTGTTTCATGAGTTAGTGATATAAAAAAACAAGTGAGGTGGTGGTGGTTGGGCATATAAAAAAAAAAACACATAAAGATGGAATGAGTCATCCATCATCTTGTCAACAAGTCGATAACCATAGCACACACCAAACATGTTTCCAGCCCCGAATGCCAGTTTTGTCTGGCAAAAGGTTCAGGTAGCTCTGCTCTGGCGTGGCATGCAGCTTCCCGTCATTGTTCAGGCCCCGAAACCTTCAGAGGAAAACACTTTGAATATAAATAAATCCATCCTGAGTGATCCTGAACACTTTATGAATCATTTTGCCATGACTGTTGTCAAAATATCTAGAGTAAACATTATAAATAAATCCTGTTGCTGCTCTTTTTTTTCAGTGACTTTATTCAAGTCGGTTATTCCCTTTTCTTTCCAGTATCTAAACAAGACTAAAGGAGAGGGTACCGTGTCCAAGCAAGTGTCCACTCTGGAGAAAGCTATAGCTGTCCAGGAAAAGGTAAAAGAAAAGTACGGCTGAGCTGTGTGTTGTGTACTTTCTATACCTGCCTGTTAAATTGATATATATCTTGTGTTCCACTTTTAGAATCACCTACACTGTGTGCAGCGTCGCAAAAACAAGATTAAACAGTATAACAGGCAGGCAGCGATGATGGCCGAGAAGAGCGCAGTTATCGATCAGCAGTTACCTGACCTGCAGGTGTCTGTGGCGGAGAGGAGGCACATCTACGGAGCAACAGGTAATAACGCAATAATTTCAGCTCACTGCAAAGGGAGACTTTAGAGCCTCTTCTGACTGCTAATGTGACTTGTTTGGTGTTTAGCTTCAGAGTCAAATCAGGCAGCTCTTAGAGAGGAGCGCTACCGGGAAATCGTTCAGAGGAAGAACTTGGAGGACTTGGCCAGAGCGCAGGCGGAGGATCTGGCTTTCCTCTGGGCAGAACTCGAGCGTCTGAGGATGAAGAACTTTCCTTCTCTCGATCAGCTGAAACACCACTGAGCAGAGCCTTCTCTTCAACAGATAACACCATTTTATTTACACTTCTCTTAGCGAGTATACTTAACATGAAAATTACAACTTAAGCTACAAATAAATCTAGTATAGCAGCAACAAATAAAAACAATTAGCTAACTCAGGGCATTTGAAATGCGATTGTTTTAAAGCACATTTATTAGGTAGTGAAGTCTTCCTCAGTGCGGTCAAAGTGCAGAATGCCGTCATCCAGACCGAAGAGGTCAATGAGCCCCGACAGGCTGGTCTTTCGTCCGTCTATGGGAACATCTGACTGGAGCTCGTACAGTGCATCCTGAGCACAACTCCTCCACTTGTCAACCAAGGTTTGGAGCTGTGTTAAATCGTTCTAGGGAGGGAAAAACAGGGAATGTGTCATATAAAATGAGCACTTTCAGTCTAGTTAAGCAAAATAAATTGTTGTTAGAAGCAACCCTGACAGATTTAAGGTAAGCCAATACCTTGCTCCTGTACATTTTAACCATCTTGAGTCTGCGCAGTGTCTCCATCTTATCTTTAACCTCCTTCTTTAGTTGGTCTCGTTGTTGTGCAAAGTCTTCGGAAGGAGGACGTGTTGGTCCGGGAATGGGTCCAGAAATCTTTTCACTCCCTGATCTCTCTTCATGTCTGTTTACGTCGACATTGGGCACGATCAGTTGAGGGTTATTAACCGTCTCCCGGGAATCTGCTGAAACTTGTTGGCCATTCTCCTCCTCATCACCATCATCAACATCATCAACACAAAGGCGTTTGGCCACAGAGGAGGGCGAGGTGAAGGAGCGCCTTGATCTCTTCAGCCTCTCCCTCAGTGAGGAACTCAGCTTTTGGTGATGCTGCAGAGACGACAGTGAATGAAAGTCAAAGCACACAGTGTGAGAATAGCAGATTGTGTTTAAACAATTTTGATGTGATATTAGATTAGATATCTAACATTACATGACTAGTAACATGCCAGCACTTAAACCTACCTTTTCCTCTTTAAGTTCACAGTGGCTTGGCTCCACTGAATTACAAGGTGAAGAATACACTGGGTTTAATCTGGCTGCTTTGGGAGTGATCTCCATCTGTGAAACTTCCTTTGACTCATGTGCAGCCACGTTGTTGTTGTTGTGTTTGACGTACAGCCACGTTAGAGGTACTGAGTTAGCCTGTCTAGTATCAGCTACTTCCCTAGCTTCTCCTCAACAAAACACGTCAAAACAAAACTAACACGAATACCCAATCAAATGCATTGATGGACGCTTTCAAAACAATTTGTTAGAAACCAAAATATTTGTCACAAAATGCGATACAAAGATACAAAACTGAACGCGATGGGTGTGAGCTTTTTCTTGTTTTCCTTATTTTTTGCAGCTCAAGAAAACCTCCAAAGTCAGCGATTGGACAGGAATTGATGACGCGTTACCGATAAGGATCCTGGGAACTGTAGTTGTTAATGGTTGGATATGTTAGAGCACAAACCCATAACTTTAAAACCCAACATTTCCATGTTATTCCTCAAACCTAAAAACGCAAATCGCAACTACAAGGCTTCATCATCTCTCTCTTCTTGTTTTGGTAAAGTTCTACATACAAAATTACTTTAGTTTTTATTATTATTATTATTATTCAAGATTCAAGAGTTTTATTTGCTGTTTGCTTCTGTAATAAGTACATTGGAATTTTGAGCAGTTTACACCGAGTCAGCTTTAAGAAAATAAAAAGGTAGAAAAAAGGCACAAGGTAATTACAGTACAAAATAAGTAGCACATTCAAATCAACATAATAAATAAATAATTAAAATATAAAACACCCTCAGTGCAGTCAATAAATACACTAAACTACCCTCTGCATCTTCATCTCTTGTTTTGGTAAAGTTCTACAGACAAAATAACGTTAGTTTTTATTGTTATTGTTATTGTTATTGTTGTTATTGTTATTGTTGTTGTTGTTGTTTTTGTTGTTGTTTTTGTTGTTGTTGATCCAACTGGACTGTGCTCAAAGGAAGTAAAATGGTAAAAGTGATTTTATTTTTGTAGGCTTGTGGAGCACAGACTGTTATGTTTTGGAGTGGTTCAGTGTTGAAGCAGTGTTACTTGGCAGCAACTCCTTGTTACTAAGGTCGACTCATATTGTGATTCACCTCTTCTCATCAGTTGATTCATCTCCATTAAAGGATTTATTTAAAACCCCCACATGTTCTCATCGTTTGTTGAAGATTCTTTAGAGACTTGTCCCAATATCGCACCATTTTTCCGTAGCCGTGAGGAGAAAGGTGTGAATTAAAACTGGATCCTGCCTAGACTTGAACATCAGTACTTCAGCAGTTTGTTATTACACACCCCAGGGAATGGGGATTTTTAACATTTTATATGGATGAATCTTGCAGGGGTGGTGGTTGAAGATAATTACTTAATTGTGTGAGTCATGAGAGCGTTTTCTATGCTTTTCAACTTTGAATGACATGAAATATTGTGCTTTCTCCTCAGCACTGTAGCAGTGGTGTGGGTTTATAGAATCTAGAGGCTGTGTGAGACACTGAGTGAGGATGCCAGCTATTTCATCAAATGCAGGTGTGTATGCTGAGCACTCATAAATAAGGCCACATGTTATGTTTGTGCAGGCTATTAATTCCTCTCGAGATGCACACATGGGTCAGCAGCAAGATACTATTGCCCGCTTCACATCTAATATGGTTCATGCACTGTAGTTGAGGAATATATTGTGAGGAAGAGGCGCTTAAAGCTGCAGTAGGCAGTATATTTGTGGCATCATTGGGCAAAAATTTCATAATAACCTTTCAGCATATTGTAATTTAAGTGTTCTGAGAGAAAACTAGACTTCTTCACCTCTTCATGGCTCTGTTTTCAGGCTTTGAAAAATCTAGCCTGTGACGGAAGACCAATCACAGGTCATTTCAGAGAGAGAGCGTTCCTATTGGCTGTGCTCCAGTCATGTGACCGGTGCTTGGCATTCCTTCACCAGGTTTCACAATGGTGGCGGCGTCACAAACTTTCTAATTTTACAGCTTAACCGTGCACTACAAGATGATTCTGAAAACATTTGAGGTGAGAAATAGGCATTAACGTAACTTAATATTGATTCATATTTGAGCAGCGCTGCCTAGTTTGGTCGGAGTTCGTGAGTGATTGACAGCCGGCTCTCATAGACAGCAGATGGACAGCAGATCTCAGGTCAGCTCTGACTGCTTGTTTTCCTCCGGTCTGTGAAATCTTGCAGATGCCGTTAAGAGCACCAGAGGCACATGATTTTTTTTTAGGTTATTTGTTTCATGTACTACAGTCAGGATATAGCAACCGTTTTTTAAAAGTAACTTTTTTTTTAAATCATATTCTAATCTCGCCTACTTCAGCTTTAAATTCAGTATCTCATCAGTTTTTCCCCCTTTCTCTGGAGTCCTTTTGCTAGTGGAGTAGATGTGATTGTCCCGTGTGCCGTGGTGCACACTGCAATGGCGTCACTTGATTTAATTTAGCTGAAAGGGTGTTTTGTCCAGGGTTAGTGGGTTATTTTTATTTCCTGTTGATACTCTGCAGACATGGCTGATAACGCATGCATTATCAGCCATGTCTGTGTTTGGAATTTCCCTTTTATTTGGTACCAATGCCCAGTCTGCAAACACTTCCTTATCTTCCTAAGTTTACATAACATGGTTTCTAAATGGCAACATAATAAAGATCTGTAAAAGTTTGACACAAGACCTTGTTTGTTGATATTGTCTTTCAGTGGTGACGATTCATAACAAATGTGCAAATAATCTAATAGCTAAAAACAACAGTGACCTGGGTCTTTTTAGGTTCCTTTGGGTCTTTTTCACAGCAGACATTTGACCTTTCGTAGCAGATAAAGCACATGTGTTACTAATAACACTAACCAGGGCTCTGTTCTATTCAAGTGTTCCAGTAAATCATGACAGACAGCAACCAGCATGCACAAATACCAGGACCCTGAAACTGGAGCAGCTAAATTTACCTGTGCTTTTGTGACATGTCAAAACGGCTTCCTTGAAAAAGGCTGTAACTATTATAAAGTGCTTTCGAAATGGCAGTTTGACCTATAGCCAATTGATTGTTCATGTTGGATGCGTTCTTAGTAACCTAATGAGAGATGTGTTTTCTTTTAAGGTCAAAGAGTGAAGTAAATATAAAGTACTGTAAGTTGACAACGTAAATCAAAATTTGCATTTCTTTCAGAAATAATAGTCTATAGGTCTAACCCTGACCTGGAATAGTTAAGGTTAGGCATCAACCTTGAATAGTTAAGGTTAGGCATTGACCTTGAATAGTTAAGGTTAGGATCGGTCATGGGGCAGTGAGTCTCGCAAGAGTTTTTGCAATTTTTTTGCAGATCTAAAATCAGATTTTGCGTTTTTTGCGGGCCCCCTTCTAGACACGACCATGTTGCACTGGCATGTTTCCATAGTAGCCCAGAACAGACAAACCAAACACTGCCTCTAGCAAGACTCTTTCACGGTGATTGCAACTTCTACACACTGGACTTTTTAATGTACGGATTAAAAAGGCAGCAAATCCTCACAATTTAGAAGCTGGAAATTGGGGAATATTTGGTTTCTTCCTTGAGAAATTACTTTAAGGACTAATCGATTATCACAATTATTGCCCATTCTTTTTCCGTCAGTCAACAGAATTGTTTTCCCTGAGAGTGAGAGTCTAAAAAAAGAACAAAATCAACTTAAAAGAAGTGTTACCCATGCTGTCACTGTATCGCTTTCTCTAAGCCAAGTATCCAGGTAAATAAACCCAGACAAAATCCAGTGAGTTCTCAAGCTGCCTCTCCTTTGTAAGACCACACACAGAGAGTGCCCCCCCTGGATCTTATTATCTGCTGTTCTCTCTTTCTTTCGTCACCAGAGAGGTTTAACAGCTCAACTTAGAACAAAGCTTGACACCAAGAAAAGACGAACACGAGACGAAAACATTTAAAATACATGTTCAAAGTCGAGCCAGTCTGTTGAGTTTTCTTATATATTATCTTTCATCGTTAACCATAAACAAATGGTGGAGAGAAAATATGTCTGCAGGAGGTTTCAACAGACACTGTGATAAAGTACAGAACAAAACAATCTATCTATTCCATCTGTTGTAACTTAGCACGATGAGTGATGTTTTCTGGTTTACCTGAGGAGAACTGGTGGTTTCTTTACAACACCCTACTGCCAAGATTCACTCTCACAGCGAATCATTAATGTGTACATGTCACATTATCTTGATAAAACCCTGAATGATTAAGTTCTTTGCTATGTAACACACTCCTTGTAAACCTAATTTGGGCACCATTAAAACCGCTGTCTTCTCGTTCCAGAGAAATGATGAGCCCTTATGTGGGAAAGCTATTATCCTTTGCTCAAACACAAACAGTGTTGAGCGAACAGAGTGTCTAAACGGTTGCACAAGCCAGTCGACTCCTTTTTTTTCACCATCCTGGACACTGTTGTTTTAAACCAGCCCCTTTCCGTTATATTTGGCATTATTCAAGCTTGCACATAGATGTGAGTGGTGGAGCAGCTCCTCCTCCGTTACACTGTCCTTGGGGCCATTTGTTTTCCATCCTTTGAGCAGATTGGAGTCATGCTCGCTGCTGTGAGTCATGCAGGGTGGGTGGATGTCTGCACAGGGTGTGGTGGGTGAGGGATCCTAGTGGCGCTTGCGGCTGCCAGTGGAAGGATAAAGCATCCAATTTGGCTCAAAAGTGCATAAATGCAAATTAATGGATTGGGAATGTTTTTTTATGATCATATAGAGTTAAAAACAGCTCGTGTGGGGGGGTGCACTTCCTAATCTCTAGCAGGAAAACTGATCCTTCAACAGCTGCACAAACATGCTGATCAGCCTTTTGTGCAAAGACCTGGAGGTCAGTTAAAGAGGACCTATTATGCTTATTTTCAGGTTTATACTTCTATTCTGGGTTTTGTACTAGAACATGTTTACACATACTTGCCAACCTTGAGACCTCAAAAATATTTTTTTTGATTTTTAAAACCAAAGCAAAAAAGAACATTTGAGTTTCAGAGACTTTGTTTCCTGCATTCTTGTGACTTTTAAAGAATGAAAATAACCAAATAATAAGTACACTGCAATAGCATTTTTTTGTTGTTAAATAAACCTACTTTTTATTTTACTTTTAATTCTCAGCAAAAAAAACTGAATAATTTGCCCTTCTGGCGTGAATTTGTGTAAACGTCTGGTATAAACTAAGCCAATATTCATCAGTTTTCATTCATTCATTAATTTTTTTGCGCCAGCTTGAGTATTTCCTTCTCGTAGTACTCTCTATTTCCCTCTTCTCTCACTCACTGAAGCTCCTTTCAGACACAATGCGCATCTGAAACCTGTTATTTCCAATCCACAACGCCACAACAGCTAGGCTGTGAT
>CAKALG010000038.1:0-18221 GCA_916700815.1 Helicolenus hilgendorfi | reverse complement strand
GGCAAAGCAGTCCCCCGTCGGCGGGGAGGACAAAACCAAAACACGAGTCGTTCCCTCGTCTCTGCCACCCCAGACCCAAGCCAATAAACAAACTGTCAACAGCCTATAGTCAGTGGCAAAGTAAACACAAAGATGGCTAACGTAAAGTATAGGCCAATACCACAGAAGAAGATAGCAATGTTATTTTGACCAGCTCTTAGAGTTTGGTAGAATTTTACCCATTCTTGTCCTGCTGTTGGCTTTTTTTTGCCGTCGCCGCGCTGGCGACTAAAGAGTACAGAAGCAAAGAGACAAAACTCTTGCGTTTTTTTGACAATAGCCGCTGCCGCCATTTTGGACTGAAAACGCTTATTATATTTATATTTTATTGTTCAACACAGGTCATTTCAGTAGAATATAACAATAGAAAAGAAATGATTTTGTTTTGCTTCTGTACGGCACTTTTTCGGCGATATATGGTAATATACGTTCTTTGCGGCGACAGCTGTGGCCGGAGGCATTATGTTTTCGGGTTGTCCTAATCCTAACCCGTCCATCCATTCTTGTGAACACGATATCTCAGGAACACCTGGAGGGAATCTTTTTCAAATTTGGCACAAACGTCCACTGTGACTCAAGGATGAACTGATCAGGTTTTGGTGGTCAAAGGTTGAAGACCTCACAAAACACGTTAGTCTAACAGGATAAAATTATGAACATTTTGGACAGACATGAATGTAAACTGCAACTTGACTGGTTGGCGGAGGCATATAACCACGAGGTGGTAATTCTATTTTTTTTTTTAGAACTGATGACTAAAGTTATATTGTATGGACCCAGTAGTAGAGGTGAAATGCTGCCTCATATTTCTTTGGACCAGGTGGCCAGGCATCACACAGTGCACCTTTTAAGGCTGCAACATGTCCCGATGTATTCAGAGATGCGACTCCTGTCAACTCCTGGTTCTACAGAGAATGTAAACTTTAATGCAGCTATTCTTTTTTCTCTGCAACACGAGTTAGCTTTGCATCTGTTTTCACAAACGCCTCACTGGTGACCAGTAACGCTCTTGGAGTTGAGGGAACAAAATGTGGCCACATTGTTCATACAAGCTAAGGCACAATTCGTATTGCGCAAAGTCTTCAGTATCTTATTTCCATGTTTTCTCATATCGTTTCTTGGTGACTACTGGCAATTTGAGGACTGTTTGTGTTTTGAAAGCGGATCAGCCAATGGGAAAACTCTATTACCCACCAATGGTTTAACTTCATCACTCACTCACTCAGTAAGTCAGGGACAGACTTTCGCATTCATAGCGCTTTGCTGTGGTCCAGCCTAATGCAGCTGCTGTTGCATTCAGCATTTTCATTAGGACTATACAGAAAGATACATGTATGGTCAATTTAAAGGGAACATAACATGAAAAACTCACTTTTTCAGTGCTTGTGCACATACATTTGGGTATCTCACAAACTGTGAAATAAAACAACCCAGTCAGATTATTGTGGGCTGCCTATAAGAAAACATGTGATTCAACAAGCTATTCGGATTCAGATTTGGCTCCCCTTCCTATGTCACATGCAGGCTCATTAGAATATATCACCCACAGCTTGAGAACTACCTTTGCATAGGTGCACCATATTTTTCTCGCAAGCTAATCAGAGCAGACTGGGGGGAGGGGAGGGGAGTCTTAAAGAGACAGGCTCTAAAACGGAGCGTTACAGACAGAGGGTGAATACAGGTATATTCAAACAGACAGTATGAGAAAATAATGTGTTTTTTGAACATTAAAGTATGTGAACATGTTCTAGTAGAACCCAAAAATACAAGTATGATGCTGGAAATGGACATGGTATGTCCCCTTTAACCATGACTATTCAGAACAGCATGGCGCTATGAAATGTGACTCTTTGATGACTGCACAGCAATTCATATCCATATGCCCAATGGGATAGCGGACCTACTGAACTGTGCCACCATCATTCATGCATTTTCACAACAGGCCTTGCATTGTATAGTAAACAAGCTATTATATAAATACTAATAAAAATGTTATCTCTGTTTTACTTATGGATTCTGGCATCCCATAAAGAAGCACCCCAGCAGTCTGACACCCTCCAGCAAACTAGAATACAGTACATGCACACAGAAAACAAAACAGCTCACATGCTTTACAATCAGCTGCACAGCGCTCATGCTTTCTCATCCAAAGGCAGCTGTTTCAGTGACTGGAAGGTTGCTTCCTGCTTCTGACTAACTTTCCCCCCCCGGGCTGCCTGACAAATGATGTTACTGAAAGACTTAGGCTGTCTGGTCAGTGTCCATATACAGAGTTTTACTGGAATCTAGCAGAGTGATTCTTACAATAATATCCGAAACCCCAGGAGTGAAACAGTAGCTAATCCCCAGATCTGTACTAAGTCCTGCCATTGTATCAAGATTAGGCAGTTAGAGTAAAACTGTGATCAAACCTTTGGGCCACGTCGGATATGTATGAGCTCTGTGATGACTATCTAGATCAACTACATGCAATTTTTCAGTTCTGGATTCAAAATTGTATAAAAACTAGGGCTGAAAAGGCCGCAAATTTGTTTTAACGCCACTAATTTCTTTAACGCATTATTGAAACTTGCGATTTCTGAGGTTGTAGCGGGCTCGGTTTTAAAGTGAGAGTGAAGATACTGATATCATATAAAACAAAAAAACGTAAGCAATCCATAGGTACCAACCATGTTATACTATGCTTAATTTTTGTGAGGAAAAACTGGCATGGCCATTTTCAAAGTGGTCAAGATTTGTGAATGAAAATGGGTTCTATGGGTACCCACGAGTCTCCCCTTTACAGACATGCTCACTTTATGATAATCACATGCAGTTTTGGTCAAGCCATAGTCAAGTCAGCAGACTGACACACGGAGAACTGTTGTTGCCTGTCGGCCTTGAGTTTGCCATGTTATGATTGGAGCATATTTTTTTATGCTAAATGCAGTACCTGTGAGGATTTCTGGACAATATTTGTCATTGTTTTGTGTTGTTAATTGACTTCCAATAATAATTATATACATACATTTGCTTTAAGCAAGCATATTTTCCCACTCCCATGTTGAGAAGAGTATTAAATACTTGATAAATCTCCCTTTAAGGTACATTTTGAACAGATAAAAAGACAACCATGTGAATAATTGCGATTAAATATTTTAATCGATTGACAGCCCTAATAAAAACTCTAACTCTAACTGTGATAGGTGTATAGAAATCAGCAGATAACAAAAAAGAAAAACAGCCTTGTGAGAATTCTGGGACGGAAAGTTGCCCAGCCAAGCAGAGAAGACCTCCAAGAGAGACAAGAGGCTCGGCTGGAGACGTTATTAATTCATGTGATGCCACAGAGGCAGTGAATAAGCAATGCATTAGTGAGAAAATCTGAGGTGAGCCACGGGCATGCTTTCTTCAACTACTGTTGTCTTCAACAATTTATACAATCACCACAAGGTTACAAATAAGAATGGTATGGACAGAGTTTTATGCTAGTCAAAAATGGTTAATGATTGAGTTGAAAGGACAAAAATGAAAACACAGAAAGCTTTAATATCCAAATGAAGGCATGTATAACAGCAAATCTGGTAAACGGATGTTGGGGCGGACTAATCCTCTTTCAGATAGACATGATTGTTGGCGCTTTTTTCCACACAGGCCAGAATTTGAAATGTACCAGGGTAGAAACAGGCAATGAAATGATGAAAGGACACACAAAGATAAATTGCACTGCACACTCGAGTGAGGCTGCTGACCCTATCCGTGGAGGTCAGGGTGACATTCATGGACGGGTTTGTGTTTGGTGTTAATGTTACTGAGCTACAGCGGTGCATCATCAGCACTGCACACCTGCTGAAGGCTCACTGAAATTTCCATGGGCATTAGCATTTCTTTGAAAGGGATGAGAAATTCAAACTCTGGTAGTTGTGACGCTGTTGACAGTTGAAACAAACGCTATCAGAATATCATCTAAAACTGCAAAAACTGTAAACACAAGAACAGCACTCCTTTTGAAAGAGCAGACTTAAGTTTCATTTCAGTGACGCCTACAAAGAAAAAGTAATTTCTGCGCGACTATAAGATATTGAATACTGATATATACTGTATGAACACTTGCTTGGTTGGTCATTGACAAAGCGATCATAGTCTTGAGGCTGTAATCGCTGGAGGTTTTTAAATATTTAATCAGGAGCAGACATGTTCTAGCAGCTCTTGCCTTTTCAATAAAGCAGCTGTAAATATTCCAATTTTCAATTTGCATATTTTGAAAGAGATCAAACCTTTAAGTGTTCTTCATTACTTTGTGACTGATTAATGAGTGAACACATGGAACCAATATGAGATTCAGCTGCAAACAATCCGTTTTTCAGCTTTTGCTTGAACTTAATCAAATAAACCAAATAAATAAAATTAGAATAATCTAAAAGAACAATACGCTTATCATACTATAAAAAGGAGACAGATGGGGTCAGTAACATCAAGCAAAAGCAAGATATCTAAAAGTAGAAGCCTTTCATTGGAAGGAAATGTTGGATTTTACTCTCTTTCTAAACAAAAAAATCAATTTTAGACTCAAAACATGAGGTTTCAATCTTTGCAGTACTGAGCTGAATAGGGTGGACCACAACATCTTGGTGTCTGATGGGCTGCACATGACTCAAATCAAGTCTGGAGTCATAGTGTGTGTTTTATTATGTACAGTATTTATAGTTTACATGTGATTATTCAGCCAAGTCGCACAGCATTTCATGAAATAGTCACAAAATTGAATGTATTGATTCGTGTACATAGACACGAATTTCACATTTTTGTAATGGTCAGAACGAAATTTCTTTAGAATCTACGTAATTGTGAACCGGGAAGTATAAAGAGTGGCAAATGCTGCGTAGGGAGGAGGCTGGGGTGGATGGGTGGGTCAGGACTTTTGCCCGGGTGACCGGTGTTTGTGTCCCGTGTGAAACCAGAAGTCAAAGGTGATTTATTATCGCGGAACTTTCGTATTTAAGTTACGGCACTTCCAGAGTTATTTTAACCCACACCACAATATTTTCCGAAAGCTATCAAAGTAGTTTTTGTCACGTTACTTTTGTACTTAAGTTATAGCACTTCTGGTGTTATTTAAACTCAAACCGTGATCTAACTAAGTAGTTTTGCTGCCTAAACCTAACCGAGTTGATATATTCCTAAACCTAACTGCGTAGTTTCATTTGAAAAGACGGGAGCGGAAATTAACACATCATGATTTGCTGGACATTCGTAGGAAAAAGTATGAAAAATACGTTGTTGAAAGTCGTAGCTGAGCGTCACGAAAAAAAAAAGGGAAATTCGTGTCTATGTACACGAATCAAATATATCAAATTTCGTGACTATTTCACAAACTGCCGTCAGACTGTATTGGATCATTGTGTGGACATAATGATTATGGCCACTTGTAAATTTCACATTATGCTTATGCAATCTGGTATCACGCCAAAGCATGTAATAGACCCACGTATCCATCAGAAGATAGCGTGTCACTGTCACGTTTTTCGACGCCGAGGCATGGATATTACACGTGTGTATGAAGTTACAGTAGCCTACCATCAGGGGGCAACAAAACCCCTTAGTTAGGTTCAGGAAAAACGTCATGGTAGGCCTTAATATAGGTACATAAAATAAGTACAATACGTACGGAAACAACATAACATCACTATAAAAAACATGTAATGAACATCACTAACGTAAATGATAAAACAGATCTACTGATTGAAAGTCGTGTGTTTGTGGGACCCATCTACCTCCCCTCCCGCCCACCCGCCATAAGTAGTCTTTCTTACTTTTTATTCTACGTCACTAGCTCTGAGCGTAGCGTATTTATGCGGATGCGTTTACATTGCAGTCAGTACACACTACATGGCGTTAAAATGACACACCAAAAGCAAGAACAGCGTACTTATTGCACGCTTTTGCCTTACACATTATTGTGTCATTCATACGCCTTTTCGTGCGACCAGGCAGTTTTATAATCTATGCACTTATATTACCATATACCTACTATATGTTTAGTTTATGGGATACAGTTTGTATTAAAGTAAGTCTAGTGCTTGTTTGGAGGGGGTGGGGAGCGTGGGGATGAATGATGATTACATCATATTTGAAGGTGTTTCTGATGTTCTCATGTACTGTATGTACACGGGGGAGGATATTATATTAGCGACACAACAAAGTACAGCCTCTAAATTGACCATAGAGCTGAATCAACACCCGTCTGACACATTGTCAACACAGCTAAACTTGACAAAGGAAGGATTTATCGCAGGGTTATTGTATTGGACGGCATTAAGTACCCTATAAACTGGTGACTCATTGCATTTTGATTGGTTGTCAGTGTCAATATTGACCCGTTTGATGGAGTGTAGACTACATTATGAAGAATAGAAATAGAAACGTAATTCATTCTGTGTTTCTTAAGTCGATAGAGGTGAAATATTGTATAAATCTAGCTGAAATATTTAAAAAAAAAACCTGTGTAACATGCCCTGCTCTACACACATTTCGGCTAGCAATATTCAACTAGTAACTCCAAAGCAGAGTTTTCATTACAACTAATTGACCCACACCCTGTAGTTGCTATATTTGGTGTAAGACCTGGCCATCACATGTCAGATGGATCAGGGATGTATTGTTTCATCTTAAGTTGGAGAAGATAAAATTCATCTTAAGGGGCAATAAGCATAGGTTCAAGCCAATCCCAGCTGACATTGGGCGAAGGCGGGGTCCACCCTGGACAGGTCACCAGACTATCACAGGGCTGACACATAGAGACAGACAACCATTCACGCTCACATTCACACCTACGGGCAATTTAGAGTCAACAATTATCCTAATATGCATGTGTTTGGACTGTGCGAGGAAGCCGGAGAACTCGGAAGGGCCCCAAGCCGGGTTTGAACCTCTGACCCTCTTTGCTGTGAAGTGACAGTGCTAACCACTGCACCACTGTGCCGTATAATATTAAACTGAATATCTTTTGGTTTTGGACTGCCAAAACAAGACATTTAAAGACATCATCTGGGAATTTGAGAAACTGGGGTGGACATTTTTCAAGCTGTTTGTCTGTTTTCCTCATTGATTCCAAGCGCTTGTCCTTACTGCCTGCTGCTGTTTTTCCTCTCTCTGTATGTCTGTCTGTCTCTGATCTGGCTGTGTGTAATTTATTGTTTTCAAAATTATATTTTATCTGGAAGATCTGGGAGAGTGGAGTGGGGAGAGAGGGAGTGTATGTGTGTGTGTGTGTGTGTGTGTGTGTGTGTGTGTGTGTAAAATTATTACCATGTAAAATTATTCAATATGTGATTTGTACGCATGTTAAAATTGGAAATGGAAATTAACAGATAAAAAAAAATCGGAATATTTCAGCCATATACAGTATATCAAGTAACATTTTAAAAGGCTGCAGCTACGATCTAGAATAATCAGGACATTTCTCATTGAAAGAAATATGCCATAAATGCTATATTGTTAAAAACATTTGCTTCTCATTTAACTCTAAGCTTAAAGTGGAATCTTTTAAGCTGAAATAAGAAAAAGATATTGAAATAGGCCTCTTGTTTGTGTTCTCTGACTTATCCCAACTCCTACTAAGGCCTACTGCCTCAGAGCCAAGAGGAGTACTGGAGATGTTACTAGTCTGGCAAGGTTTCCAGGAATTCCTACATCTAGCAGCTAATACTTTGCACCATGGGGAGCTTTTGATAAGATGGAGCTGGCTACTTTGGCGATTATAATCTTAATCTGCCAAAATCCTTTTGCCATCATAAACGTGGGAACCATGAATAGATAAAAAAGGGCTGTCCTTTAACTCCTTCCAATTTGCCTGATAATCTTTTCACCACACCTCCTTTATGACTAGATACTAACCAAGAACAAATGGATAATGGCATTTTGAACTGATTAGTAATAGTAGAAACAGGGTGGATGTTTTGTTTCAGTGCCAAAAGCGAAATACAGAAACTAAAATTGACCCTTTACATGCAAGGCAGAAATGCAGTTCCACAAAACAGTCGTTTGTGGAGAGATTTCTGACTTTCCAAAGGACAGAAAGAAGCTCTACAGTAAGTCATAGGTGGGTGATCTGCAGGGCACTACTGTGAATGTGTTTTTGTGTCCACAGACTGCAACTATAACGATGTGGAATCTGGGACAAAAGGCAGACAGTCAATTTCATGCTTCTAGCAGCAGAATAATAGATCAATATCACCCCGATGCCAGTTGCTAACACAGATCCTGTAGATAACGTTACATCATGTGATGCTGCTGATAAAAATACTGTTTTGTTGCTAGTAATAACTGAAATACCTGCTTTTCTGTGCATTCCAACCTAGAAAGCCTGCGTCGGTGTGATGAGTCAGAGCTTCATGGTCGACACATCCGACGTCAGCATCATATGAGATATAGGTCGCAGGCAGAGTGATCCTCAGCATCATTCAGCAACAGTTTGCGTCACTTTATGCGAGATTTAGCGCTTGATCCTAAAAGAGCTGCGTCCGGACTAGCCTGCTTTTCTGACAATAATCCAGTCCTCCTTGTACGTCATCTGTTCTTGAGAATAGATTGGACTACAGAGTGAAAATTGAACAAGCAGGGGACCTTGTCATTCAGGCTGAACAAGGGTTCCTAGTTAACCACATTTATACAGTGAAGACACATTTAAATGGGCTGTCAAAGAGTCTCAAGAATGAGCCTGTCAGCAACCGTGTGTCTAGGATGTCTAGGAAGAAGACTCCTGGGGGAAGGTGTCTGAAAGCCTCTCATGTCAGATAGCACCTTCACTTCAAAATCATATGTCAGGTGACATTGGATCTAATGGATTTTAAATTCATGTTGTCATTATAGCCAGGCACCATCAGAGGGGTTTTTCTGTGCTTTGAGTATAGCTGTGGCTCTGTGTCCTGCTTATTTACTGTATGACTTGTAGGTAGCCCTGTCCAGCAAAAAGGAAAAAGAAAAAGAGGAAAAGCCAAGCTTTGAAATGGTAGGTCGACAATGTTACCAGGTAGTAGGTGAAGAAAGTCAAACATCCCGGAGTAAATAAATAATTAAAACAAACACAAAATGAACACTAACATACATCAGTGTGATAAGAGCTACCTAAAATGATAGAAAACATCTTTGGGAAAAATGTATTTGACGTGTACTCTGAGTTTTTAGATTGGCCCATGTCCCATCTAGCTAACATGGAGGGGGCGTGATTTATGACCTATACCGCAGCCAGCCACCAGGGGGCGATCCAGATGATTTGGCTTCACTTTGGAGGAGCTGTCATGTCGTCCATCTTTATAGACAGTCTATGTTTAAAAAAAAAGAGTAGAAGAGTAGTAGTAGGCCAGTAAACATGACTGCAAATGAATGCTCCGTGTCTGCTGGATGTGTATGTCGACAACTCTACGCTACTGATACGGTGGTGGCTGTGTAGCTAAGGACTCTTTTCTGTGCTCCCTAGTGGCACAAAATTGAATAATGCAGCTTTAAGAAAAACACTGCTCTTATCTCAGGACATCCATAACATGCATGAAATCTTGTCATATTTGCTTTTTTCCGGCGATGTGACTCTACCTATTCATTATGAATGGACCAAATCATCTGAGAGTTGAAGCTAAATCTAATATAGGATAGCAAACTGAATAGTCTGTCATTGGCTTTATCTAAAATTGCTATCACAATATGATATTCAAACCTAGTTAATGTAAACTCTTCATATATCTCTCACACTTGTTTGTTTAACATTTCGTGCTATCACCTCATGTTATTACAACTGACATGCTGTCCTGAATGCAGACTTCAGAGAAAGATGCCTGTGTACTGTACACATGTGAGGACACTACTCATTCATTATGGAACACAATGATGGGCAGTGTTCTCCTCCCTACTCCCCCAAAACAGTGGGCTGTTTAGAGGGTGGAGACGGGGCGGAGGGGGGTTCGGCCTCTGCATGCTAGATGCTTTTTCGTGATAATGCTCTGTTTAACGTTGCTGATCTCAATGGCTGCGTTCCCCCTTCTCCAATCCAGCGGGTCACACTGAGTCACAAGGCCAGCCAGCGATGACAATGGCATGTTTGTGCACAGGCTGAGCTATGGGTAGGCCGTCTGATGTGAAGGGATAAGATGGCACAAGGTGGACACTAGCGTCTTGTACAAGCAAAATGTAAGTTACGCGTGTGAGTCTTTGGATATCTGTCTGTTCAGATCTTTTGCTGCCGGTGCATGCAGACGCTTTTTCTTCTGCTTTCATTGAGAGAGCTTCTCTCACTATATCACATAGATCAAAACAATTCAGGTTATAAGCAGTCTAATCTTCATTCAAACACTCCAACGTGTTATTCATTTGGGTCATGACAGATAAGATAAACGCTTTCTGCAGCAGAAGGAAATTGTGGGTAACAGACACTTGCAGGCTTCTACAACCCACAGATTTGATAACTGAAACAGGAAAAGGAGAAATAACTCACACTGCAGCACATGCAACAGCCATTAACAAACGCGATCAGCAGTGTAAAAAAAATAAGCGCTGTAAGGGACAATGATGAAGTAGAAGCTTAAAGGAATAATAAAGAGTATCTTACATATTGCAGTGGGGCGGTTGCTCCTGCAGAGACTTTGCAAGATTTACACCAAATGATGAAATCGCCATCCAAAAAGGCCACACCTATATTTTGATTCAATTATGTATGCTCTATTGCCAAGCCCCCAACAGATGCCAGCCAACAATTGAAAACAGTTGTGGTTATGTGTGTTTACACGATGAATGTGTGGGGAAGGGGAAAGATATGACAAAATGTCACCTGTTCAAACAGGGAAAGGCAATTATACTGCATGTTAAACATTGGAAATCAGAATTAATTTCGCTACTAGACCATGAGAGTGGACTGTAGAGGTCACTGACCACCAGTTTTACTCCACTTTCAGGTATTTGTCCTGCAAAAGCAGACCTGCACGCCCTCATCAAAACAAGCTCATTGTTGTGCTGTAAACTTTATTTTTGGCTGTGCTCCAGAAAGCCTGTAGTAATACAGCAGGATGCAATGCCATGCCAGGAAAGAGCAGAGCTAGACATCATGGCTAAAGCTGCATGCTAACTGTAACTGTAACGTGCGGTCAAGCCAGCCGTCACTCGCATCTCTGTGGTCAAATCAGCCGATGATTCAACTGTAGAGCATTCATATATTGACATTTATGGTAAATGCATTCAAACAGCTCTGATGGAGCTGACATTGAGTTGACGGGAAGAGCTCAGAGCTAGTGATGTACCAGAAGAATACGCGTATGACTACGTCCGGTATTCAAGATAAAGTGTTAACAAAGGGAACTATATATACAAAATACATCTATGTAAATAAGATTGATTGGATTATATTCACCAGAAGTATAAAACATTACATGTCCCTTATAAATTAAAAAGAAAATACGAGTAATTTGTGAGGGAAATGTCTTTATTTTTTTTTATTTTTGGCTACATACGTGCTGAAAATCAAACATTTCTACCATATTAATTTAGATATTTTCCAAAAGTAAAAGTCTCTAGAAGAATATGATTCAACTTTTTCACATGGTCTAGTTTTAAAAAAGTTAACAAAAATCTCAATAATTCGTAATATCGAATCGCAATACTATAAAATCGCGATACATATCGAATCAGCACATAAGTATCGTGCTAATATTGAATCGGAAGATAGGTGTATCAGCCCTAATGCACACACACTCCTTTCATTTCCTTCAGTATAGACCAACATCCCTCACCAGCGTGTAGTAGGCCATACACTCCCTCATCATCCCCCGCTCCTCCGTCTCGTCCACCTCCTTGTTGTCATATGACCGCTGTTATGTGTGTGCAATGGAACACAACGCGTTGCTCTGTTAGTCCCCTCTGCTCTGCCCTCTTAGATTTAAGTGCTGTAAGTAAAGGCCCTCTCAGGAAAACAGACAGGCCCCTGTATGTGACTACTTAGAAAGGAGGGCAAAGAGAAAGAGAGGGATGAATCAAGCCCCCAAAAACAGATAACTTAATCCTTCACTCATTCACAGAGCCCCGCCCTGAGATGTAGTTTGATTCAGCTGACAGCTCTCCTCACTGACGCTTTAAAGTCATTCATTAGTCCTCTGTACATCAGCGCCTGTCTAAAAGGAATGGCTGCCAAACAGCCGTTTGTGTGGAGATGACACTTTGTCCCAGTACCTGGCAGGGATTAAAGACCCAAAACAAACACAAATGCTGAGCCAGCTGAATCAGAGCAATCTGAACATACAGAATGACAAAGCAGCTGAGAGACCTGAACTTTATGGACATGGTTTTATAGGATATTTTAAGATCCCTGTTAATTCTCACAACTAGTGAAGCAAATGTACAAGACTCATGTGGTACTCCCTCTCTAGGAAATAAGTGACATCTTAGATTAATCATTTTATTAAGTAGGCTGCCGAGGGAACTGCGCTCGGCCCCCTTGGTGCTTAACTGTAATAGAGCTGAGTTTAATTGTCCAAGTCGACTGTGTGCTCACCTGAAAAGGTTAAAGATGGCTAAAAGTGCACCGGACGGTGACATTGGCATCCTCGGTGCCGCCTCAACAGCCACTGTCACTTTAAAACCAAGTCTGTCGCTGCTGTCCCCTGCCATTATGTCACCCAGCGGAGTGGATGGAGCAAGTAACAAAGGAGGTGGAAGGAGGTCAACTCAGCATAGGTTTTGTCACACTATTGCTCTCGTTTTTTTTTATGTGCAGAAAGGTCGCTCGAGTGGCAGCACACTGCACATTAGCATTGAAACAAAGAGAACAAAAACATTCGCTGTTGGAAGAGGCTTTATGCTTAATTTATGTGATGTGTATTCCCCTGCTGGTTTAAGAATTCATGTTGAGGTTTGTGTGTTTGGCTCAACAATAATCAAAATCAGAGCAGCAGAGCAGTTTCTTTTCAATATTATGCTGAAACAGTCTGAATAAGGGTATCATGACATTTTTCAGCGTGTGTGTGTGTTTGTGTGTGAAAACTGGTGAATTATGTAAGCATGTGATTAACCTTTACATTTCGCAGTGGACCTCGTCATCCATCATTTTAAAGCCAAGGTCATTAGTGACCTCTGACATTTTTTGACAGGTCGCAGAAGGGAATTTTGATGAAATAATTAGGGTTGATTAAAGTGGATGTGACCATGGTTTGTGTTCTAGTGGCCAGCAAGTGACTGATACTGTTGAGAGGAGATCACAACTGGACAAAATCATCAAAAACACTGAATTGTGGGTGCAAAACAAAGACGGAGAGACACTGTATTGCCTGCAAAATGCATGCAAAAACATTTATCCTCGCAATATTATAGGCCACTGTTTTTGTTTTCTCCCAGTAACTGACATGGAAGCAACATGACGTGCATCTTCTCTTGAGATGGCATCATTAAGAATTAGGCCTCTGCACATTTTGGTAACCACCCTAAATCACAAATCAAACCCCTTAAAGTTTTAATGATCGAACTGTGCTTCCAGTCATCTATGCTTGAAAAACACGAGGGTGTTAACTCATTTGATTTATCAACCGTGGTGAGATCAGAAAGAAATAAAGATATACATGTCTCTTAGCTAATGAGGAGGTGTTACACAACCTGAACAAATATGGTTTGTATGCTGCAAAACCAGCTTCTGAAGTCCAAAATGTAAAAGCATTTTCTTGATGAAGAACAGTAAATTCAACTTGCAGCGACCCATAAAGGCTCGTTCCAATCTGTCAGCATTACACCATGACAGCGATCAATATTCCTATCCAGTTTTTCTCACAAACCAGGCAACATTACACGGGTTCAGCAAAAGTATCAATCTATTATTCCTGATGGTATGGAATGTATCCACCATCTTTGCCTTGATTCACAGATGTCTCAGGGCCTGGATGTGAGCTGCTGCCGGTGGAGCTATCACAGGCACAGCCAGCGGGTTTTTTTTTTTTTTTTCTCTCCATGTCACATGCTCAGAAAAAGCGCTGTCTTTCTACCGCCGTGAAATCATCACGGTCTTTTCCCCCTCTCTCTCATCCAATCTGTTCCAAATCTTCTCTTTCCTTCATTCTCTCTCTCTCTGACTCTCTGCTGCATCAACCTCCGCCCCTCTGCCCCATCTGCCTCCCTACTGTTAAACCCCCCAGCCCCTCGACCCCTCCCTGCACTGGTTCTCTCTCTCTCTCTCTCTCTCTCTCTGTCTCTCTCTCTCAAGCATGTAACACAAACACACATACAGTACGCACAAATACACATGCTCTCCTGATGCTGCACAACCAATCCCAACCCCCCATTGAAAGAAATACAGTAATGCTCTGTTGAAAATGTGAAAGGTTGTTGAAACAGAAAAATGTCACAAATCATGCTGTTTTGCCTGCTGAGTAATGAACACGCTCTCCTCTCTCTCTCCCTCTTCCCCCCCATCTCTACACCGTTAAGATTTTACATTCATAAGCAGACACAAATGAACCAAATAAATCCCAGCTCTGGATTATTAATGAATTTCCCCCCCGTAGAACAGGAGATGCTCAAATCCTACAACGTTGCTGTGTTGCTGTCAGGGCCACAATTTGCCCGCTTATCCCAGTGCCCGCCAGCTCGGCGGGATTTGTACGCCTCCCACTGCAAATTCACATTCAATGTCTGGTGAAGTGAAGTGCTGAACACCTGATCGTGTGCTTTTACTCTCTCATTTCCCCTTTTTCCATACAGCTTATGGCCTAGACAGAGCACACACACACACACACACACATCGTTGATGCATCCTTCACTTGTCCTACATACAGTAATTACATGAACGCTCAGATAAGAGCCTTCTATAAGGACCGAGGATGCTCTGGGAAGATGATGAGTCAAATTGCAAGCATAAGACACAGCAGCGTCCGTTGGCAGCGAGCTAGCAGGGTGGAGGAGGGGACTGGACAGGCTGCCTGCCTTGGTGCCATCTCTGAACATCACCTTCCCCATTTTTATCAGGAAAAACACACTCGCCCTGCACAGAACGGCTCTAATGAAATAGCATCTTGCCTCTCCTCTGTGTCCAAACCAGAGCGGTGATTACAAAAAAAAAAGCAGCTTTGTGTCTGTTTGAGAGTAGTCAGGCTTACCGTGCTCACAAGCCAGCATCCATTTACAAAGGATACTGCAGACAAGCCTTGCAGGGAGAGAGAGAAAGGCTCTGTGCAATCCACCTTTAGTCCCGCTGCTTCTTCATCTTCATCTCTTCCTCAGGGTCACACACACACACTCAAACGTACACCTCTGTCTCTCTCTTTCAGTGCCCCTCTTTCTCTGTCTTATTAACGTGTGCGTTCTATATCCTCTCTTGTTCTGCTCCGAGGCAGTTGAGACACTGCAGCGATGGGGGTGGAGGGCGTGTATATATGTGTGCGTGTGTTTGAGTGTGTCAGAGACGGAGAGAGGCAGAGAGAGGGAGTGCAGGACAGAAATGGAGGGAGGAGTCAGCAGGGATAGAGAGAGAGAAGGGGGAAATGGTCAGGATTAAATCATGAGAGTAACAGAGGGAGAAAAACAGGCTTTGATGGGGCAGCCACAGCATCCAGTGTATCTTTATTTCATGCTGGAATGATCAAATATACATAAAGGAATCTGCCGGCTAGAATGGAGGTGAGACAGTGAGTGGATGTGTTTCTTATATGCTTGCTGACAGGCCAGCAGCAGGATTGGTTGTGATTTCATTGATGATTGAAAAAACATACAAGATAGGGAGAGAGGGAGGAGGAGGAGGAGAAGGGGACTGGAGAGGAGAGGAAAGGAGGGGAGGGGAGAAATGACGACAAAGGAATGGGAGGGGGATTGGACGATGGTGTAATGTGCTGTTTCCGTGCCAACTGTTTCTGTGACAGTGGGACCACTTCCTTTTTTGCTATTGGCTATAACCGAGAATTGATAGAGGCTCGGGCAAATGAGGCAGCATGCCACTGGGTGTGAATGGGTGTATTTCCTCCACTTCTTGTTCTAATCTCTGGGAAAACAAAATGAACGTGTTTTGCTTGACTGCAGCCACACTCGCATGGAAACATGATGATCGCAGCGCTGGAGCACGATGTGAATTATCGCTTTGTCATTATGGATAGCACCAGTGTGTAAAAAAGGACTCCTCCCTTCCTTCTGACGCACAAAAACACACTGTACGACAAGAAAAAATCCCCCAGATCAGGTTGCTCAGGGTGTGTAGTGTAATGTAATTGCCTGGACACCAATCCCAGTGTCATGAACTGTGAGATAATTAATCGGCTATAGGCCAGAGCGAGCGCACATCTGGTGGGGGCGAGCAACTTTGCCTCTCCCTGACCTTTCATCCGGCCCCTTTAATCCGCTCTGGCAGGCAGGTGGTGTAATTGTCCCCATTCTTTCTCCCTGTCACTTTCTCCCTCGCTGTGATCATCAATTACCTTAAACAGACGCTCGATCTCAACGCGCAGTCGGTCCCTTCCTCTTTTAGTGACCGTTTAATACTGTAGAATTGTGTCGGTTTCGGCTTTAGTGCAGAGGGAACTTCTCTAAAATGAATAACAGAAACAGACACTAGTGCAATAACATAATGTAAGTCAGGTGCATGAAACTGTAACCTGCTACAAAATCCCCATGAAGTCACACTGGGATGCCCCTATTACATATATTCAAAGACACCTGCCAGTCAACAGGACACCATTTTTGATACACAAAACATACCAAGAAAGTCCCTGCAGAGTATGTCACAAACAAAATAGACTTGGCTCTGAACTAGGTTGTTTCCGTTTCGCCTTCACATCTCAAACCTGTTACGGTCTACCTAACCACATCACATGGGAGATACAAGCTGCAGGTTCGACAGAAAAATTACACATGTTTTCATGTTGTTGATTATGAAATGTTTTGATCTCTGTCCTGAATGACATGATCTATTAGGCTGATAGAAACACAAAGCAACAATCAGTCAAGTTCCTGATGGTCACAGGCGATGGTGATATACACTAGACGGGTACTTTGCAAAAAGTCAAGGCCGCGTGAAGATCCCATAGACTTCAATGCAATTTGACATATTGGATCAATCGTTTGTTTTATACATATGTCTAATAATTATTTTGGACCTCACCTGAATCTACAATTTTATTTAGCAAACGCTTTTGTCTAAAACGACGTACATCTGAGAGTTCGTACAACACAAGCAAGGATCAAGATAGGAGGGAACAACGCCAGTAAGCACCAACAACAGCTTCAAGTCCGATCGGACACAGGCAGTGCACAGAGGCAATGCACAGGGTGTATAGAAACAGATTCCCTTTTTTCATCATCATCATCATTAACAATATCAACGACGTCATCAATGTCATCATCATCATGAATATCTTAATCGATATCAACAACATCCTAAATATCCTCATCATCGATATCATCGTCATCAGTGTCATTGAACCTGAGCGTTCGCGATACCTTAAGAAATGAAGGTTGATCGCCATTATGTCCCCCTCAGTCTTCTCCCGTCCAACACAGTGTCTGGACATTGCTTATCTAGACATCTGTACATATTTGATTGAATCACGTTAGGCTAAGTGTTGTCTGTAAATGACCAACGGGTTAATAACCAACTGTTTGATCTACAGGCTGAGATTTAGTTAGCGACGACAGTCTGATGCTGCTATAACGTTAATGTATGACTGTATTACTGCAGCAGCCTCTAAAGCTAACGTTAGCTAGCCATGCTGTTTACTGTCGGCAGCATCATTTAACAATTTACCACACTGAAAGTGAATATTCACAGATCGCATGTGCCTCAGATCTCAGTGTGAAAGCCTCGGTTAACCCGCTACACAACGGCTTTTTGTCATTTTCTCCCCTGTGACAGCGAGTTTCTTTCCCCCAAAAGGGAGCGCCTCTTGACGATGGTGCACAGTGGAGTAGTGGTTAGCACTGGCGCCTCACAGCTAAAGGGTCGTTGTATCGAATCCGGCTTGGGCCCTTCTCTGTGGAGTTTGCATGTTCTCCCCGTGTTAGCGTGGGTTTCCTCCAGGTACTCTGGTTTCCTCCCACAGTCCAAAGACATGCAGGTTAGGTCAATTGTTGACTCTAAATTGCCCATAGGTGTGAATGTGAGTGTGAATGGTTGTCTGTCTCTATGTGTCAGCCCTGCGATGGACTGGCGACCTGTCCAGGGTGTACCCCGCCATCGCCCAATGTCAGCTGGGATC
>CAKALG010000037.1:0-20749 GCA_916700815.1 Helicolenus hilgendorfi | reverse complement strand
GAAAAACCGAGCGCGTGTGAGTGTGGTGGTGCTGTACTCTTGTCAACCCGGCTTAACTTTAGCGAGTGTCCGACAGATCCTGTGTGTGGAGGCGGTGAGTGTGGGGTTGTCGGTGGCGTTATATGTAGCTATGAACGTAGCTGTAGCGGTGTATGTACAGTTTATTTGTAGGTGAATAAATGCTGAATAAACGGTTAATTATTAACATCACTAATCAGTTGCAGATAGAACATATTATCATGAATGTGCAATAAAGGACACTACACCGTAGTGCACAAACTATATATTAATGTATGCATGATATTTGCATTATTATGATAACTTATTCAACATTTCATATCTTCCTCATAGTCTGCCAAGATGGCCAAGGAGCGCTTGGATGTAGGAAGCATTGCAATGATCATTAACTAAACATTATATTTTAATCACTTCATCGTGTTTGTGACCCATCAGCTAACATGATAAATTGTCTCTCGCTAAGACTCATCTATAATGTGTTATTAATGATAGCATAATTAAAATGGGGGGCCTCTCACTGAGAACCGCTCATCTTGTTACTCCAGTTACTCTAACCTCATATAAAATGTTCTTCATGTGCAAAATACAGTTTGTTCTATAGATATCATCATCTTTACTATTCATTTAACTGCTTTACGGTGTTATATTTTTTTGAAGGCAGCAAAGCAATAACAGTTAAAATGTACGTGATGCTGTCCAACATTGTGGATAATATATTTTCTAATGTCAGCATGTATCATTTATGATACTCAGATACAAGCAGAGATAGAAGAAAGCCTGATGTTTATTTTCCTTTCAATATTAACTGTAAAATATATTGCTTTGTTAAGGGGTAACTTAGCTGAAATCTGTGTCTGGCCACTGAGCAAGATGCCATCCGTAGCATCGCTGGGTTCTGGATCCCTGCGACATTAATTTTCCCAGTGTCACCGCTGATGTATGGGGCTACTGGATGAACATGGTAGGGAGGGCATGCTAACCTTGTGGGGAAGTGTTAGGGGTCAAACCTTACCCATCTCAGGTACTCTGCCGTGGAAGGCATGCAACGATATTGCTGTTTACGCTATACTCTCTAACCTAAATTCTCACTTTCTGTGAAATAAAAGCACATAAATCACTGCAGCTGATACATCAAATAACTCCATTATCTTACAAGTTATAAACTCTTCAAGGTTTATTACATTGAAATGAATTCATACTTTCATAGTTTTTATGGAAATTGAATGATATACAGTACCTGCATTAGAACACAGTTTTGGAAAATCTCCTCAGATGACATTCAAATTTCAGCCCATAATTTCAGCCTTTTGGCTTCCTGAAAGAGTCGGATGAAAAGACTGAATTAATTTGCCCCATTTCAAACCTGGTAGTGAATAAAAGTTTTTTTTTGTGTCTTATCTCTTTATTTATCTCTTTATGCTATCTGCCTTGTCCCGCTTTGCCCTGGGAGTCGGGATACAATACAGAAGAAAAGAAAAGAAGAACATTCTCAACTGCTTCGCTACAGATCCTTGGAATGAGGGCATGACACTGCACCCGTGATTCTCTTTGTGCAGTGTAATGTCTCTGTGAATCAGGATAGACTCTGCATCAACACGCCTGAAATAGCGCTCTAGTGTGAGTGGAAGGGTGTAGAGGGCAGGTGTGGGGGACAAGGTGGGCTCTGACCAGCGCAGCTCAACCTTGTCAGACAGCAAAGGGAATACACCTCTGCCAAGCTTTTAAAGAACCATTACTGTCATATGGGGAGGGGTGGCTATGAATGGGACTACGGAGGGAAATAACTTGACAACCTTGGCTGTATAGAGAACAGACACAGATATGCTTGAACAGTGCCAGAGAATACTGGGTGCTGTGTCAGTAATCTCCTAACAGATAAAAAATAAAAAAACTATTGCTTTTCACAGAAAACGGATCAAAGATTTAAATAGTAGATGTCATAGCTTATGTGACTGTTTAACATTTTAACAAAAGTACGACTCAACCCCCATGTGACATCATTTGTCCTGTTTTCCGTCCTCTACTGTACCTCTGCAGGATTTCAGATGGTCCCCCAAGCATTATCAGGCTTGTTGGCTTGCAAACCTTTTTTTCAGCGCATTTGTCACTGAACGGTTTAAGTCTTGCATAAGCAAAGATAGACTTCATTGCAACGCACGTAAACAACATGAATTTCAGGCTGACTTTGGCTGTCCTTCAAGAACAGTTAAAGGCAGGGCTGACGATGTTCTCCAGTAGACACTATTTGTTATATTGGTTGAAATGGTCTTTCTTATGAGCTCTGAAAAAGGACCGGAAAAGAGACGTCATCTGTAGCTGCTGTAATCCTGTAAAAATGTCTACCAATCACTGCCTCGAGGTCCGCTTGGAAAGAACCAATCAGATGCCTCCATGCTTGTACTCGACCCTTGGCGTGCACCAGCCCAAACTCAAAGCCCGTCGCTGCTACAAGTTTACTGGAGAATGGAAGAGAAAACTCAGCCCTGCAGTAGCACTGCCGCGGTTACTTGTCATGAGGCAGCGTTGTTGAGTTGAGGTCCTCTCTCCGCTCTGTGTCTGTGAAGTAGTTATGATGCGGCGGTGCTCGTGCATGTGTGTGGGGGCCGTTGCCTTGGAAGGAACCCTGAGTGGAGGGGGTGGATTTAGACGGAACTCCTGAGGCGATGATACTTCAAATTATGCTAGCTTTCCAACATCGTCGACCCTATCTTTAACGTAAGTATGCTGGAATAAACAGGGTGAGTCACCTAGTTGGGACTGTGAGGCTGTAATCATCAGTCTTAGGATGGCATCCACAGACAAGCAAGCTCTGTCTGAATACCTGCACACGGGCTTTTGTCAAACAAAGACAAAAGCATGTATATTTTCCTCTATTTCTATCGCATATCTCTGGTAGTGAGCACACTAGAGAGCTGAGCTCAGCACGCTACAATGACAAAAAAAAGACTATTGTCATTGGTTTAATAGCATCTGCTTGGGAACCAGAAGTTTACGGGGATTAATACAATGCCATTTCATTATTTCTCCTGTATTATTACAACCTCAATGAGCGTTTTGTAAGCACAAGGTTGAGCTACTGTACCCCGATGTGCCGCTCTGATATTCAGCCTCACCGACTGCTCTGCTATCTATAACATTAGGTTCAGCAGCACCCTCCCACTCTCCATCTCTCAAGAGTTATTCTGCCATGTCTTTTCTCTATCCTCAGTAGAAAGCCTTTCCCTAAAGCCTTTTATAAATCACTTCCCACTTCTTAGCTGAAATGCACTTTCATATTTGAAATATGCCAGGCTGGTGTGTGTAGATGGGTGTGTGTGTGTACGCACTTGGAGACGAACAGTCTCCCAAATGCACTCCTCAAGAAATATTAAGGGAAACACACACACACACACACACACACACACACACACACACACACATACACTCAGGCCTGGTATATTTCAAAAATGGTAAACAAAAGCCTCTCTACTGAGGAGAGAGAGAAGTGGTAAAGGAACTTCTCATAAAGTGAAGCAGAGGAAGTGAACCTAATGTTAGAGGTGAAGACTGGATGCTGGACACTCACACACATCTATTCAAGAGTGTGTGTTTCAGATGCTTTGAATAAATGTAACTAACTAATGTGCATAAAGTATGCTACTTCCTCCTCTTGAACTTTATTTTCAGTGCTTTTAGGTCTTTTTTTACAGCAGATACTTTTACTTGCCATGTTGAGAAAAGCAGAGGTGTAACTAATAACATTAATGATGGCTCTGTTCCATTTTAAGTGTTTCATTAAGCCGTGTCAGTGATACAGCACAAGCAGCGCCAGAGCCCTGAAACTGGCACACAAAAAAAACAAACGCAGCAATTAGTGATGTTATTAGCTGCACCTGTGTTTGGCAAGTCAAAATATCTGCTGTAAGAAAGGTCAAATAAACCGCTCTCACATTTAATCAGACACCTCTGCCAGCTCCATGGCCTGCAGTCATACTTAAAACCAGGTGCATGTAGTTGGCTTCGGACTGTGTTTGTGTAATGGAAAAAGAAAGCTGAGTGAGAGACCGGGTTGTTGATCTTGTGTGGGAAAGAATAGATCTTTTTCACAGCAGACATTTGGACTTGTCATAGCAAGAGAAGCAAACCGATATGTACTCAGTTCTCATCAAGTCTTCCAGTAAGCCATGCCAGTGAGCCAGTATGCCGGGACGCTGGAACCAGCTTACCTAAATGGCATGCGCTCGATTTTCATCCTGTGCTTTTCCTGTTATGGTGAAATGTCTGCTGTAAAAAAAGGTTCAAGGCGCTGCACACACCACCACAGGTGTTTCCACCTGTCAATACGGGGTGGATGGGAGAGATGGCCACAATTCATTCAGTTATCGTACAACTCACGACAGTTTTATGACCGAAAAGTTGGTCGTGTAAGGGTTAAAAAAAAAAATACTGTTGATATCCATCAACATTGGGTTTAACAACTGACTTTTTTTATTAATTCGCACATAAATATATTTTTTTCAAACTATTGTTTTTGTGATGAATACTTAAACACAGAACACAAATATTACACTGCGTAGAGGCATAATTTGTTTCGCAGCAAGGCCAATTTTCTGATCTTTTGCACCACAACTAAAGGCATCAACCAATCATGTTGTGCTGAACTGGTTGAGTAGCGCCTATATTCATGAAACAACAACACAGAGGCTCCTTGGTCCGCGTAGACCTCAAACTTTATCACTCCTTTCAATCTTGACAAAGGCAGCGCAGACCAGATCCACTGCTTCCCTTCTTACCTTTCACAATAAAATCCCTAGCTGTATTATATTCGCAGGCGAGCGTTTAACATTTTCTGTGTTCTCCCCCCCCCCAGTGTCTACAGGCTACAAGTATATATTGTATATATTGCAGCTTTACAGTTTCGTAGTTATTATTACAATACTGTTCACAAGTCCAAAATTGCAAATTAGGACTTGATGAATGTGGCATCAGGTTTTAGGTTGGTGGTGTTCTGCTCGAATTACAGTTGATCACCATATATTAATAAGAAAGACAAAGGTGTAATTGGTCCCGTCCTAACAGGTACAACAAGCTAACACAGCGAGGTAGATGTCATTCAAGCACAGTGTGTACACACCCACACAGTCCTGTGGAGAGCACTAATCAAGCAAAAATAATGAGCCTAAACTGCCCTGTGTGGGTTTACCTTGGGTGAGCAGGGCCTTTGAGCCTCAACTGAGGTAATAAGTCAGGTATCAGAAGCAGTTTCAGAGGGGAAGTATAGAGAGGAATGAAGGGAGGAGATTGTGATGAAGAGGGAGGAGACTCGGGTTAAGAGGACAGCTGTGGCCCCCCCTGTGTGGATCACCTGGAATAACAGCTGGTGTTTCCCAACCTTTCCCTCTTCTTCCTTCCTTTCTCCCTCCTTCCTTCCCTCCCTCACCAACCTAAATTACCCAACATCTCATTTATATCTCATTACAGCTGAGTCAGCCTCTGTAACCCGGAGCCACATTAGAGCACACGCTGTTCATCTGCTCTTCACAGAGCTGAGCTCCTTTACACACTTTAAACTGCTCTGAGTCACACTGACACACTCCTCTGGGCTCAAAACAGTACGTACTGTCAACCCCGAGGTGCAGCCGGTCCAACAATTGACATGTAATTATGCGTCAATAACGTAATTGTTAATAAATTCAAAACTTGTTTTTCTCCCCTCCGGATGGACGTGCGATATGTAAATCCCACAAATGTGCTGCTGTTTTATCATCTCGCCACACTCCAAAGGATTTTCACATATATTACTCACAGGCTTATAGTTTCCACCCATGCATTTCTTACTTCACTCAAGCCAACTTTACTTGTTGAAGCCCAGGAGAAATATATGTAAGTGGGAAGAGATCCACTTAAGCACTCTCCTCTTACTTGCCTCTTTTCCTCAAGTTTACAACAAGTGCTGAGGACTGAGAGGCTCAAGATTAGCCACCAACAACGCCACAATATTTGATAAATTCAGCTTTTATAAACTATTCAGTTCTGTATTTGTCAAGTCAAGTCTTTTTTTATTTGTGTAGCCCAAAATCACAAATCACCAATTTGCCTCAGGGGGCTTTACAAGCTGTACAGGATACAACACCCTCTCTCCTTTACAGTACGACCCTCTCATCGGATGAGAAAAAAAACAACCCAAAAACTGTTTTAACAGGGAAAAAATGGAAGAAACGTCAGGAAGAGCAACAGAGGAGGGACGTACAATAGATATTGTGTGTACCGAGTAACAACATAATGAAAATACAACATAGACAATCCATATGATAAATAATGATAACATATAATGTGAACAATTAGATGTACGTTGTGTTAAAGAAGGCATCTGCACAACCTCTGTTTTGCTTTACGACATCGCCAAACAGTCTAGAAGCAAAGAAAAGAAACTCTGGTGTTTCTCTGCCACCATTTTGGACTGAAAACACTTATTATATTTATAATATTTTATTGTTCAACACAGGCCATTTTGTTAGAATATGACAATAGAAGAGAAATATTTTTTTTAAATTTTGAACAGCACTTTTTAGACGGACGTTTTACTGCCGTCCGGTAGTTGCTTTCTGTTACAAATAACGGAAATGTTGTTTTGCTGCAGCGTGCTAATATTGATACGAACAATTGACTTTCACTTCTTGGCAATAAGATACGTTCTTTGACATTGCTGTGAGCACAAAGCTTCGAGGCTTCTTACACCTGATGTCACACAGTCTTATTCTGTCACGCAGGACTTGTTGCCGGAGCACCTTGTGCCTTTGAAGTAATCCACGTGGATTACTTATTGATTCTCCATCATGGCTGAACATCATCTTTGTCTCCTTTTTGTTTCACCTCTAAACAATAGGGGGGAGAAGTCACTGTCACTCTCTTTGTCCTCTTCGAGTGTGTTTGTGCGCGCGTATGATCGGTCACATGTTTCCTTCATGTGAAAGGGTTTTTTTATGTGTCAGTTTCAGACTCATTCATTAAAAGAGACTGCCTGAGCCCGAGCGCTTTCATCATACATTAGAGTTTGCCTCCTTTTCATCCACTGTGAGCCTGCAATGCATTTTTTCTCACCACCGAGTCTTTTCCCTGCCTCCATCCAAGTGGATTTATCCAGACAGACAGCTGGATAAACAGACCACTGTGGGCAGAGACTTGAACAATCTGCAGCCTCACAAAAGCCCGGTGCTCAATGTCTACGATGATGACAGTTTTATTTCTATAGATGGACCGGACAGTGGCTGTGTATGTTAGAAGGTTATTATTACATGTTTGTGTTCGTGAAGTGTTTAGATAGAGGGACAGATTGGACTCAGGCCGCAGGCTTGAGTCAAGTGTGTATGTACTGTTTGGTAAATGGTATAGAGGATGTTTGATGGCTTCTCTGGTCCATAGCATTTGTTAATGTTAGTACTTCATTTACATAATATTGTCATCCTGTTTCTCCGGATCATAGTTACTACGTTCTTCTGTCTATCCTGCAAGTATGACGTCTATTGCATGCCTCTCCGTCCTGGAGGGCTGCCCCCTCTTAGTCGATTAGTCAACTAAGATTTCTTTAGTCAATTAGTAATTTTTTTAATGCTTTTTTCATGCTGAATGAAAAAAGAAACTAAGGAGCACATCTCTGGTAAACACAAGATTTCTAGTGGTACTTTTGTGTGATTCTTTGTGGAGAATCTTCACAGATTTGTCGATTAAATCAACGAATCGATTAGTCGACAATATCCTGTGAGTGTTGGTCGACTTCTTTCTTTCTTCTTTCTTTCTATCTTCTTTCTTAATCACGGATCTGAGCATAGAGGGTGTCGTCTTTTGGACAGATTGAAAAGCCATCTGAGGGAAATTTGTGATTTTGACCCAGCCCAGGCTGTTCCCCTCCAAAAACCCTCATGACATGAGGGGGAAAACCAGGGGAGGATTCAAGTAGAGACCCCACCCTTCCTCAGAGAGCAATCATCAAAGCCATGATAGGTGGGAAAACGCCAATAACTGGAAATATGAAGTTGCAAAAACTTAGCAGAAATCCAAAAAACAACTCCTAGTAAGTTCAATAGAATGAGCCAGAGTTTTAAATACAATGTCTCAAGGTGTCCAAGGTGTCAAGTACTTTACTGTTAGTGGGGTACGGTTTAAGGGGAAGGGTCAATAGACGGTGCAGCCTGGATGATGTGTGTGACAGTCACAGTTACCTTGTTGTTTGTAGCTTGAAAGTTGGAGCCGGCCCACCTCACCCAAACAGCTCAGGAGAGAAGAGCAACACAGAGTCCTGGGAACAAACAAGTCCCAAACTATAGCTCCTTTCCCACTGGACAAAAACCCACTAACACCCACTAACATCTGGCTTTTGACTTCAGTGGGAAAGATTATAATCAGCATTCATTCCCAGGGCAAATGACTCTACAGTAGTCAGGCGGTGATGGAAACCTAACACCCGGGTGGATACGCTAATTTTCGCCCCTTTTCCGGTACGATACTGTGGCACATGTTGAAGTGAATATATGATAAATGAAATCAACAGGGATTTTGACAATTATCATTATTTATTAACGTACAAAACATTCAATTAATCTGTTCTCCTCCACCAGACTCCAGTCAGACGAGAGTAATTTTCCGTCACCGATCGTCGTAAAACACACTTTTAAACACGACAGAAACAAAATAAAACTCATTAAAACCATGTTTGTTAGTCTTTCCACTGTTCCAACAATCACTAGCTCTGGTTTAAGAGTTTGAAAGAGAGACTGAATAAGTAGCAGATATAAAACATCTGTGACTTTGAATGTGACACAGCAGGAGGAAAAAAAACAAAAGGCCAGTGCAACGGCACGGCATACTCACAGCGGGAAAGGAGTCTATCTTCTACTTTTAGAGTGTTTTCCCTGCATATACGTGCTGATTTAGGTGGGAAAGGGGTATATGTGAGGTGACGACACAGCTGGATTTAAGGAATCTGTTTTCAGGCGTGGTAGGGTCTGTCTGGCATATCTCTGGAGGAACAGAGTCGTGTGTTGATTGCAAGTCCTGCCATCGTAATAGCTGCAGCAACACAGTCAGAGATTCTGGCTTTTATTTTTATGATCATAACGTGCATTATCGGTGTCAGTTTCAATGATTGGTGCTATTCTACAGACTGTGTGGGGAGCATAGAATTAGGGTTGTTTAAGTTTGTGAAACGCCGAGACGTAAACAGTAAGGTGAACCTCTGTTTAACTGTTGAGACAAGAGCTCAGACCAGACCAGAGACAGTTCCTGTGGTTATGGAAAACTTGAGAAGTCACAGCGGGGCTTTTCCCCTCTGCTCAGAGAAAATTACAGTGAAAGAATTTAGTTTTGGAATTGTTTTTTTCTAACCTAAAAGTGTTAAACAATGGAGTGTGGTTTCAAGTGGATCTCTTTGAGTGATCACCAATAGCAACATCTCTGACTACATTAAACCCTTTTGGCTAATGCTTACCCAAACACAAAGAGGAGCAAAATTCTTCAGATGCTCAAAATGTGTTTTATGTCATCATGGATAAGTTATGTCTTATGGTTAGCCAGCCCAAACCCCAGTGAGTAAAACCCCAGATATCGTGTGAACTGTGAAAACGGAGCAGAAATATGAGCAGCAACATCAGGAATCAACATCTGGTTTCTACATCTCTGACTTCTGACAGAGACGGAGAGAGTGTATCCTTTTCCAGGAGTGTTTCCCCAAAACTTCATCAGCGTTCTCTCTAGCACGTCCAGACGATAAGCAGAGCCAGATGGAACGCTATAGAGTTCCTCCTCCTATATTCCTTTTCAAAATACAGACCTCCCAGGATAGTTTTTTATTATAAGACACTTGACAGTGTTGTATTGTATCACTGTTCATGTACATTTGGCTTTGATCAAAAGATTCAGTGGTTCCCAACTTTTATTTGGCACAGAATGACGCACTGTCTTCTTTATGCTTTAAAGCACACAAAGAAACATTTGTTTAGAGAAGTTTACGGCCTCAGTGTTGGACGCGAGTTGTGAGGAGTTCAACCAAGGAGACATTTTTCCAATTATTTGAATGTTTTTTGGAGATCTGAAGTGTTGAAAGTATCCAACATTTGAAGAAGATGAAGAAGAACATGAAGAAGAACAATAATTAGATGAAAGTCAAACATATATTTTATGTCTTTAATCATCTGACCATTCAAATGTATCCAATCCAAAAATGTGACTACACAACATTAAGCAGTGAGTAGGGTAAAAAAAACGAATACATCCAGTTGATTATGCACATTAAGACAATTATTGTTTGTGTTACAAGCTTTCTGAAAATGTAATGTTTAAATATGCAAATGAGACATTATCTTATCAATTTTTGCATTGATTTGCATAAGTTCCCAGAACAAAATCTGAACATTGGATAAAGTTGCTTTCAAAGTTATTGTTTCATTTAGTTGACATATTAGAGTCAAAGGTTTTTTTACTGAGAGACTGTTGGATATCTCTTTGTATTACTCCATAAATCACAAAATGCTGTCAACAGCCATAAAAAAATGCATGTTTTCAGGAATAAAATGTTCTATAAATCAGGCTATAAATGATATATGACCAAACCCTTTGTTGAAAACCTTCAGAATATAGATAGGAATGCAACTGGAAAGTTTGGTGTATGCAAGTACTACTGAGGTGGAGATTTCTGGCTCAAGAGTATTAGGAAAAAAAACATCTGAGATGTTAAAAATTCACTACAGGTGAATAGGGTAAAAAAAAAAATGTCACCATGAAACTTCCCCAGTTGATTACTTATATTAAGACAATTATTTTTTGTATAGATAGATTGTATAGATATATAAATGAGGCATTATATCATGCACATTTTTGCTGAATTTAGGAGAAATCTACAGACGCAAATAGGAAAATAAACACCTAAATGTGTATTTTATGTAATATGTTTTCTTTCCAGTACAATACATTTCCAGAACATAAATCTGAACATTGGATAAAGCCAGGTTATAAATTATTGTTTCACTTTCACTTTGTTGACATATTGGAGGTTTTTATGGAGGGAATTTTGGATATCTCTTTGCATTTCTCATAAATCAGAAAATACTGTCAGCAGCCATCAAGTAAATCCATTTTCGCCATGTTTTAGAAATAAAATGATGTATAAATCACGCTATGAATGATATATGAACAACCCCCCCCCAGTGAAAACCTTCAGAATATAGATAGGAATGAAACTGGAAAGTTTGGGTAATGTAAGTGGTACTGAAGTGGAGATTTCTGGCTCAGAGAAAAATCAAATTTTTAGCCTTGAAAGATATGTATTGTAAAACTCCATACATTTTGGAAGACACTACAGATGAATAAGGTAAAAAAAATAAATAACTAATAGATAACACCATGAAACTTCCCCTGCTGATTATGTTCATTGAGGCAATTATTTTTTGTATTACAAGTTTTCTGAAATGTTATTTATAGATATACAAATGAGGCGTTATCTAATGCTAACTTTTGTTGAATTTGGGATTTTGGAGAAATCAAATAGACGAATAGAAGTAGTAAAATAAACACCTAAATGTGTATTTTAGATGTTTTCTTTCCAGTAGTCTGAAAGAAAACATCCCAAAATCTGTGACCAATGGGTGAAAAACAATGTTTTTGCCTTTTGCGTCTCACCTTAAACACCAAAGCACCTTTCAATCAGGCTTAGTGAAAAAAAATAACAGCAGCCCAGTCCCTGCACGCCTGTGTAATAATAAGCCTCTCTAATAACAATAGATGTCTATATTCACAGGAATGATGGGTTTTATTAGCCATTTTGGTTTCCTCACATTTGGAGTCAAAGCTGCTCATTGGACAAAAAGGTAAATGTGATACTGGGTGGCCACACAAACCACCATAAGGAAAACATTTAGCACTCCGCACACATGTATTTGCAAGGTTATCAGAATTAATTTAGATGCACATTCTTATGCATGAACACACACAAACACCCTGGAGAATAGATAAGCAGGCTCCAGGGACAGACGACTCTTCCCTGAATAAACAACCACTCCTTTGTCTGCTGCATCCCACTCCTCCTCATCCCTTTCCCCACATACCCCTCCACCTCTGTACACAAACACACAAAAACCACAGTGGAATATATGAAAACTTTAGTGTCACGCTTCATAGGTAGCTATCTAAACCGTGCAACTCAAATGAATTTAGAGGGCAGCAGACCATATGAGTCAGGGTCCTCTCATTTTCACACATTAGCTCCCCTGGATTAACATTAGGAAACACGTCGGCTGACAGTCATTCCTGTGCCGTAAGCGTTTTCCAATCCTCGGCCTGAACGCAGTGTCCCTTTCTGCTGACTGCTCAGGAGCTGCACTGGTACGATGCCAGAGGTTTTTTTGGCTGCGTGGAGGCGGACAGGGTGGATATACAGTGTGTCTCGGGGGTGAAGAAATACAGCAGTAGTTATAGGGCGACAGAAATGACAGTTCTTCCTATCCATGGCAGCTATATTAGATTGTAGGCTAGATATTGTTAAAGGCTAGATTTGTTATGGAGATTTGACTATGGAGGTGTCGGATAAAGAAGACGGATTTTTGGAGGCAACATAAGGAAGCAGATACTTATTTAGATATAATGCAATAAGGGGAGGGGATGGTTTTTTTTATTCTGTCCTTGCGGCTGGAGAAATGTTCCTGTAAAGAGAAATGAAGTCCGAGATGTTCGTATAAAAATGCAAAGAGGGGTGACTCCTGGCAGAGATTGAGAGAGGCAGATTTCATGCCACTGGTAGGGTTCCAGGTGGCGTGGCTTGCTCGCCTCATTAGAGAATATTATCCAGCATGCCTCACAGCCACCGCCTATATCCTCCCTCAAACCCTCCGCCACCCGCCGCCACCGACAACTGCTAGAAGGGACATTTACCCTGGAAATCAGAGAGGAGAAAGACGGGGAGGGGTGAGAGGATGATGGCATTAATAGCCCGGAGCTTCACACAATCAAATGTCAGGTTTTTTTATTTCTCTGTGCGCCTCCTGATTGATGGGCAGCTCCAAATGTAATTACTTTGAACAAACCTCCAGGAAATGGATTGTTTAACATCAGGTGGAAGGTAGAGGAGAGTTTGTGCAAACAGTCTTTCGAGGCCAACTTTGTGTGTATGTGTGCACTCGTGCGTGTTGCCGTACAAGGAAGAGGCGTTAGCAGGGAGATGTTTGTGAATAATTTCAGTTTTCTAACATGAGTGAGAATTCAGACTGGAGCTCGTAGACAAGGATCAGACAGATGTGTGGCCGTGTGTGGGTGGACCCGGCCGCAGGTTTCTTTTGTTGTTCTTCTTTCAAGAGGACACTTGTGCTCTCTGAATCTCTCTGTGAAGTTTCTAAGAGACCTGCTCTTCCTCTCTCTGTCTCTTGTTGAGTGCACAGCATATTGGCTCTTAGTACAGCACATGCTGTATCTCAGTTGAACCTTTTAATGGGCATTATTAATGCCGGAGAATAATGTTCCTCCCAAAGAGGGTCATTTAATATTCAAAACAAAATGTCTAAATTTAAATATCATATGTGAAAAGCAGTTTTTCTCAATTATTTAACCATTTAAAATTGTTTTTTTTCTGTGGATGTTCTCCACCATAGACTGAATATAAGAAGTGGATAATACATGCTGTATTGAAGAAGACTTGAAACTAGCAATTGAGACCATAAACTCATGTTTACAATGTTTACTGACGTAATAAATCAAGTGAGAAGTAGGCTCATTTTCTCATAGACTTCTATACAATCAGACTTCTTTTTGCAACCACAGGAGTCGCCCCTTGCTGGCTGTTAGAAAGAACGCAGGTTTAAAGCGCTTCTGCATTGGCTAACATTTGCTCCCAAGTTTGGGCTTCAACTAATGATTGTTTTTATTATCAGTTCGACGATTATTTTCTTGATTAATTGTTTATTCTGAAAAATGTCAGAAAATACTAAAACAATATCCATATCAGAGAGCCAAAGGTGACTGGTTTTAATTGCTTGTTTTGTTCAACCAAACCCCAAAATATTCAGTTTACTGTCATAGAATTCCATCAAATATTAATATTTGAAAAGCTGGAATAAATTTATTTCCTTGAGTTACGACTTAATTCATTAAGGAAACTGTTGCTGAATAATTTCCTGTTGATCTTCTCTCAGGTATTTTACTGCTGAAATCGTGCATGCCCTTTTGTGCAATTGTGGAAGCTCCTCTTCATGAACCAGCTCTCGCTATCTAATCCGTCTCTAAATTACCATTTGCTGGTTGAATAAATTAAACATGGTCTCATTGAACTGTTCTGCATCCAATCATGTTCTCATTATTTAGTATCTGCTACCATTCAGTGTCTGAATTCACAATTCAGTATCATTCCATTGTTAGTTGATAATACCTACCTACACCCACAGTGCTATTCATTCATAAGGTATTCAAGGCAGAACGTCTCTGCATTTGTTCAAACTAAATTGAGATAATTCTGAAGATATTGTTCCGCCCACTATTGTTTGTGCCTGAATCCACAGCTCCCGTAGACACACACTGTATACTTCTTTAACCTTTCACTGTTTCTTAATCACACTACATTACAGCCAGTGTTGGTACTCAGATCATTTACTTAAAGGAACAGTGTGTAACATTTAGGGGGATCTACTGGCAGAAATGGAATATAATATTAACAAGTCCTCTCCGCGAAGTCATGCTGCCGTTGCCGCCACTCTCTCTCTCTTGCTTCACCACTCACTTCCCATCGTACACACACACTCTACGTACTGGCTCTGCTCCAAATGACCGACGCTATTCTTACAACAACTGGCTCTAGAGAGGACCATATGCGTTTAGGCGTTGGCCACCGTTGCTCTTCAACCCGCTTGGCACACAGGAGAGGCTGAAATTTGCATAAGTCAGATATTTCAATAGTTTACTGCTTTGTATACAGTACATGTAATGGAGAGACTTACAAAGCTTAGTTTTCCCAATAGCCAATAGAGTTGGACTAAATACAAAATGTTTATGTAAGGCTTCTCTTTGCATCTATATCTGTATTTGGTGTGAAACAGTTGTGGAGGGCGGCGGCGGTGGGTCGGTCTGTGTGGCTTTAACATTCTTTGAAGCCTTTGGATTTGTTCTAGTATTAGATAAAACAACTTTGATGTCGCTGCCCCGGTGGCCCACTCACCCACTCGTCCCCGTAGCATTACACAGCAGTGGATGATGGTGAATGGAGCTGCTTGTCCTTTTCATATTTATCAAAGAGTAGCCCAGTGCTGTGTGGCAGCTACTGCTTATAAACCTCATTCACAACCACCTTCACATGATGTCATTTAGGATGGATTTTAAAATCATATTGATTTCCTTTTAATGCTACTGTTGGACCAGAGTCCGGCTTTATTTTTAAGTTTTTTTTTTCTAATGTTTTTTTCACTATGATGGTTACACTACTGAGATAATAAAAAAAATGGTGACCCAGGTTAGCTTCATATCTGGGACATTGCATTCACCTTATTAACTGAGCTACCAGTAATTTAAACCATTTTCTTTCTGGAGTGCTGCGTGCAGAAGCCAAAAGAAAATTGAATGGTGATGAAGGTTGACTAAGTTCTGCCTATTCTAAAAAATGTGAACTATGAACTTGGGTGTTGCTGAAATCATCTCTAAATCATTTTTTTTTTTTTTTTTTGTGGACCAGATAGCTTTATTACAGTTAACTATTTCTACAGACAATGAACAATTAGGCTCCCTTGTTTGATGGTCAACTGCCTGTAAAAAAAACTAGGAAAGAAATGAAAAAATTATAAATAAAAGCTAACATTACTCTAACATCCATCCCCTGCATGTAGCACAAATAATAAAATTGCACCAGCTGTTACGTTCTTTACCTAGAATAATGATAATAACTTTATTTATATACTGTAGGTATGAATTACCAAAACACGGTAACAAGAGTAAAAGCAGAAGAATAACCGATTAAGAGAAAGCAATTCTGAAAAGGTGTGTTTTTAAGAGAGATTTAAAAGATGAAACAGAGCTAGCCTGCCTGATCTGTGGCCCCGACTCCAAAGGATCGGTCTCCTCTGGTTCTTAGCCCTGACCTAGGAATTACATATATACACATGTCACAATAACAGACCGTCGCCGGAGGATCTCAGGTTACATTCAGGCTTGTGAGGGGTTAGTAAGTCAATGTTATAATCACGGGCCAACTCAAGCTTTAAAATGAATCAACGACATTTTAAAATCAATTCTAAAAGGTACAGGTAACCAGTGTATGAGTGTTGGATGTTGTGAGTAGTCGTGCTGCAGCATTTTGAACTGGTTGAAGTTTGGAGAGGTTGTGTTGGGTGAGACAGGAATACAGTGAGTTACAGTAGTCTGTAAGCGGGATGTAATGCAAGCGTGGATGACAGCTTCAAGTTTCTTAGCAGATAAAAAAAGATTGAATTTTCGAGATATTACAAAGTCGCAGAAAGCACGATTGAACGGCTGACTTCACCTGTTGGTCAAAGTTGAGTTTGTTATCAAATATAACACCCAGATTTCAGTTTTGATGCAGCAGGTGGTGACATCAACTAGCCTACAAATGTATGCAGGTTTTATGTCCTGCTGTCATTACTTTCCTTTTCTATAGGTTGCGCTGGTTGGCATGCAGTGCTCCCTCTTGTGGAGAATCTGCAGCCTGTTAGATTTTAATGTGTGAGTTTGTGAGTGACCTACAAGCTGGTCCTTTTAAGTTCTTCGCATCGAAACAAATGATAAAAAAAAAGGATTCATCAAACCTCATTGTATTTAGTGGAGCTACTGGCTGTTGTCATGGTGCTACTAAAATTTAATCGGTGGTGTCACTTGTGTTTTGCCGGATTTTGTAGTGTAGGACATTAATAAGTTAAATAGTTTATCCACTTAAAGCTGCAGCTGTGATAGGCAAATGATGGGGAAAGTGTTTTTTTCCTATCCCCTATACTCTGCAACAAACTACAGGATGTACTATTCACACTGGCTGCAGTCAAATCCACCCGTATGATGCTTTTTTTAAATGTAAACTGCACTTTAATAAATCCTTAACAACATAGAATGACTTTATATCTGGACTGGAACATGACAGCAACTCCTTTAGAAAACTGCATAAATACATAAATTGGATGAAGTGCACTCGTCTGCATGTTCATCTGTGTCTACTTACAGCATACATTCTAATGAGCAGCACTGCATGAGGGAGGAAATAATAACATGTTAGTGATGAAACATGTCCTCGAGCTACATTGTTGAAAGCGGAGATGAGAGAGCTCTGCTGTAGCTGGAAATCCTTAGGATAAGGTAAATAATCTCCTTTATTACGCACAGCTCTGCTACATGCTTGCTTCAGGTCTTAATGGACAAGGATAAATACACAGACACGCGCACCAACACACACTCCAGAGGGAACATGAGCAGCACTGCAGTGAAATTGCACCAGCCGAGCCCTCATTTAACCAGATCGTTTCCTCCATGCGAGCTGAAATCTAGTTTGTTTTGCATCAGTATACGACATATGTACTCATAAGAATGTTTTCTAATTTTACCACTGGAACAGTAGAGCTTTGGCTTGGCAGAAAATGGAATATAATGTCCAGAAATATCATTTTCAAGATATATTTACAATGTTTTCTTCTTTGCAACCTCCCACAACACTGAATTCAGTCACGGTGTAGACTTTATTTCCTCAGCTCTTTTCTATGTAAAGTGTTTGGCATTCAAGTTGGTTATTGCACCAGCCTCTCGTCTTCCATCCACCCTTTCTTATCTTCCCTCCTACTATCCGTCTTCCTTTCCTTCACCTTAACGTGCAAAAGAAGCCATCAGTCGCCTGGCAGCTGGGGTCCTTCTTATCACCTGTTCCTTTAACTCATTCTCAATCCAAACTCATCGCCGATTGGGCAATCCCCTCACTATCAGAGTCCGACGCACGGACAACAAATCGGGCTTTCAACTAACTCCAATGTAAACTCACTCACGGCGTTATTCGACAGTCGGAGCAACTGACGTAGTTTGAGTAGCGTGAGAGTCCGCTAAGGGTGGGCTGGAGGGGGGGTACATGGGTCAAACCAACACAAGAGTTTCAACCACGAGACCGGTGTCCCGTGTCAAACTAAAAGTAACGTTGACTTATTTTGTCACGTCAGTTGTTAGTCACATGACTTGTCTGTATCGTCAGTCCCCTGAGTCACGTGAGTCGCTAGTCACGTGAGTCGCTTGTATTGTCAGTCACGTGAGTTGCTAGTCACGTGAGTCTTTAGTATCGTCAGTCACTTGAGTCACACGTCGGTAATCACGTGTTGTTAGTATCGTCACCCCCGTGAGGCACATGAGTCGTTAGTCAGGTAAGTTAACATCAACCACGACCGTTTCCTAACCTTAACTAAGTGGTATGTAACGCCGTCCCTGGTCCGTCCAAAAGTAAAGCAAGAGGGGTACCCCATTCGACGGTCTCCGATGCCGAGGGTCACTGACTAAGCGGCTCAATTTGACGAGTTGGGAGTGAGAATGTGTTGGTTCTCGCCTGGTTCTACTTCTGTGTTTTCTTGTTCTCTGTCTGGCCTCTATTTCTCTTTCCTCAGTTTTGTCCTTCGTCTTTATTACACCCTCTCTGGCTCCAGGGATCTATTCTGACTCGTCTGTAATGTGCATATTTCTTTATTCACCTTCACTCGGTGTAATTTAATTCATCCGTTTTCTCTCCTGCAGTGGATTTAGAGGAAATCACTTACAGTATAAGGAAATGTAGTATCTGTTTCCAGTTATACTGTATGCTATATTATTTCTCCTTCACTGGCTGCATTGTTATTGAAGATGAGAAAAGTCCAAATTGTAATGGAACCCACATAATGATCGTTGCTGTTATTCTCTGTTGGACAGGAATAGTTAATATTTAATTACTGGTACAGAAATTCAACTACAGTATATGTTTATGAGGTCATACTTAGTGTTGGTGTTGTACTGGACTGCGTTATATTGAAAGGTGTTTCTAATGTTTTGCCCGCCACATTGACAAACACAAGGGGGAAAGAATATTAGAAACACAAAATACAGCCTCAGTAATAAACATACAGTTAAATTTACTCTGACAGTGTCGATCAAAACTGAACCTTAAAGGTACAATGTGTAAGATTTGGTGGCATCTAGTGGTGTGGGTGCAGATTGCAACCAGCTGGTACCCATTCCGCTCTCTCCTCCCTTTCCAACACTGCGGTTACGTGAGCTGCCGAGTGCAAAACTGTGCAAAAATATGTTCATCAAACAACTTTTTTTTCCAGGAATAAGATGAGATGATGACGAGACGGCACATACGTCATTAATTACTAATAGTGACGATATCAAAAATGCAATGTCGTCAAAAAACGACAAGACTAAAATGTAGTTTAAAAACATAAAATCTTTTCCAAAATCTTTCTTTATTTTTGTTACCTTTATTTTATCAAGCATTTTCGTGTTAAGACTAAATCTAAAATAGCTGCCAAAATTTAGCACTGTAACGGAAATCAGACGGCGCTCCTCCGCGGCTCACGTTACTGAAGTTTCACAGGCGTGTCAAAGAACTACGGTGGCCTACAAGTAATGTAAAAACATGAAAGGCTCTCTCTAGTACCAGTGTTTGGTTTGTCCATTCTGGGCTACTCTAGGAACATGGCGGAGCAGCATGGCTGACTCCGTGAAGAAGACCCGCTCCCTATGTAGATATGAAGGACTCTTTCTAAGCTTACGGAAACACAGCAATGCTTAGTTTCAGGTGATTATACACTAATGAAAACATAGTTATGAATATTATATTCCATTTCTGCTGATAAATCCCACGAAATGTTCCACACTGTTCCTTTAATATCTTTGTAAAGGTAGACTTTATGGCTGAGCTGTCTCCGATTCTACTTGTCATTGTGTTGCTTGTTTATTTAAGCATGTCATTACTGGGATTTCATCGACTGTGTCGTCTTACAGTCAGCAAATAACAGCTTCTGCTTCAGATTAATTCTACTACATGTCTAGTATGTTACTGTGTGTGTATAATCTCCAGTTAAGGATTTGTTTTAGCAGAGCAGCGATCCTGCATGCACACACACACAGGTGTGTAAACATCACACACCCTGCGGCATAATTGTCAACTACAAATCCTCTGCAGGCGATTGTTGAGGCACATACTGGAGGGCAGCATCATTTCCATTTCAAAAAAAGCTCCATACTGGGACGCGTATGCACTTAAAAGCACATGTTGTGGCTATGGATGCTTGTGCTTGTGTGTGGGTGTGTGCATGTCTTCCCAGGTGCAGTCTGTGCAAATCAATATTGTAAATAAAGCCTCTCTGTTACGTCGGTTCTGGACCCAACTGTGTACATTATCTATAAGGTCATCATTCAAGCAGCAGGAGTGACAGAGAGAGTGACTCAGGAGAAACTTCTTGAAGTATGCATGTTGTTTATGCAATGGTTTATTCATGAATGGCCGTGTATTCCATTATGAGTAGGCTGCTCGTGTGTCACTGGTGTTGACAGAAGAATGGCGCAGGGAAAAAGTACACAACTTAAAAGATTCAGTACGGGCTGAGGCGATAACCCGACCAAAGGCTAGCTGCTGGAAACAAGTTTGTGTTTATATGTCACTTTAGTAGGTGTTCTCTTCTGTCCCAGTGATCTCATTCATATTTCTCTCCTGCCTCCAGATTTTGATCCCAGCCTTGGCATGATGGCCGGCATCACCCCCCTGAATCCCATGATG
>CAKALG010000036.1:0-38348 GCA_916700815.1 Helicolenus hilgendorfi | reverse complement strand
CGATAGACGCTGTGAGTGAGTCCACGATGCATTTACGCACAGCTGCTGCTGCTGCTGTATACAAAGAAGCCACGAGACCGGCGACTGAGCCTGAGCGTGGGTCCACCTCCTTTTCCTCCTCCTCCTCCTCCTCCTTCTTCTTCTTCTTCTTCACACGCAGCGAAACACAAAACTGCAACAAAGTGGTGCAACAAAAGGAAGACCGCGCGTCAAAACGGTGCCAAAATGTGTCCGTGTATATATCCTCCTCCTCCTCTGCAGAAGTTTTATTTCTCCAACTTAGGAAACTAGTTGTTGGAGCAGTTTGAGTAAGAAGAAGAAGTAGCTAGCTGCCCATCTGCTTAAATGCATTGGTTGTTTTGGGGGTTTGTAAAACAAGCGCAACACCACCTCTACACAGATGGTGCAATTAGTGGATGTAATGTATAGTACAGTGAGTGTGTTTCGAGTTCAGCCCTCGGCTCTGCCTGTCTAGGAGTGATGATGAACACGGCGAAATGTGTGAACACGACAGCCACTCCCCAAACACACTAAGCCACTCCCATGAAACACACTGCATTTATTTAGAGTCCATGTCAAATGTAGTGCATGTGATAATTTACAATTACTAGGAGTCTTTTATTGCATGTTTATGTGCAGACATTTTATTATCTTAAAGGTCCCATATTATAAAAAAGTGAGATTTTCATGTTTCTTTTATTATAAAGCAGGCTTAAGTCCTATATAAATACTGTGAAAGTATCGAAACATTCAATCCACAGGGAAATAGACACAGCCCCGTATTCAGAAACTCTGCATTTGAAACAAGCCGTCAGGATTTCTGCCCATTCGTGATGTCACGAATATACAATATTTAGACCCTTTACACAATTTTAAACGTAAAACATTTTAAATGTGTCCTAGTTCATTTCCTGGTTGCAGTGAATGTGAATGACATCAGCTGACAGGAAGTACACATGGACCCAAGCTGTTGCCTAGCAATGCAATTCCGTTGCAATTCCATCAAAATGCGCTAAAACTGAGCGTTTCAGACAGAGGGTAAATACAGGAATATTCAGGCCGACAGTATGAGGAAAATAAAGGGTTTTTTGAACATTACAGTATTTAAAAATGTTCTAGTAGAAACACAAAATACAAATATGAATCTGAAAATGAGCACGATATGGGACCTTTAATTTATTTCTAGGTCTATTACTCCATCATGCTTTTTGTTTTATCTGATTACCAAGTTTAAAGTTATTCTATAGTCGGTGGGGAATGACAGCATGTTTTTAAAAAAAAGTAGTATTATAATCAACTGTATATATTTTATTTCCTTTTGTCCTACTTTTTTTCTTCAGATAATGTAGCGTAATCATTCAGATACACTTTATTCATCTTCTCATTTGAAGTACAGGTTGCTCACAATTTAAAGTTATGGCAAGCCTGTGCTCTAGATCACAGGGACTTTAATGTAACATTCTGATGTCTGGTTTGTGGAGACATCAGTTAGAAGTCTGCCCATGCAGCCCTGTTTCATATAAAAATAATGATTAGATGCAATGACGATAGCAATAGGCTATTTAGGAGAAATGAGGAGCAAAGAAAGAAAAATATGAGCGAGTACCACAGCTAATGGTTACGGTGGTGGCGGTGCTCAGAGGCCACTGAGAAAACAATACATCCTGCTCTTGTTATCCTAACTGCTTTATTTGACACTATTTTTTTCAACTTTCATGATATGAATATGCATGTGTTTTGAACAAGTCCTCATACTAAAATGTGAGTCAGTTTGACTGTGTCAACAGTGTTTGTAAAACAACCGATGACTTTTCCAAAATGGACTCCTGTGAGTGTTTACTGATCTGACAGCCCTTTTATTATTAATTTGAGGCAAACTAAAGTACTTGGTCACATGGGCAACATGTGGTGCAAAAATAAAGTTTACATTATTCACCTTTCATTTAGACTGTTTTGAAAGAGACATGATGTATTGTATTGGTGCTGGCTTAAAAAAACAGAGTCATAGTTTAACCAACATGTTCTCATCCCAACTCGTCACATACTGATGCTTTGTCAGACCCCTCGGCGTCTCTTTTCGGTAGCAGTAAACGCGTGCTTAACGACCCCTTGGCGTAACTTTTTCGCTCTCGCAGTAAATATGTGCTTAATGTGTGAATTAAAAAAAAAGCACTTGCTTAGGTTTAGGCAGCAAAACCACTTAGGTTTAGGAAAAAAACAACATGGTTGGGCTTAAACGTTTGTACAGTGAAAATGTAACTTGACATAGTGAACACCAGACACGAACGATCAGCTGTAACGCACGGGACACGAACAGCGGTCTCCTGGATGAAAGTCCAGCAGTCGCAGATGGGTTTACATTATAATTAATGGAAAGCCCGGTGCGTTGTATACCGGTGCTAAAGGAGGCCGTGACAAAACGTCAGTATTTGACAGCCTGGGAATGAGAACGGGCTGGTTTAACCTAACTGCCATCTACAGCTACAGAGTCAGTCCCAATAGGATTAAATGGGGGATGTCATCCTTCCAATGTTCCCTTCTGACATGAACTAAATGTCAACAACTGATCACGATTACAGCAGATATAAGATTACAGAGAAAAAACTATGACTATTTTGCCAAACATAATTTTACCCTAAATTACCCGGTAATTTGTACCTGTGACTAATTTATACATATAACTTTATCATTGCAGTTCATAGTTGAAGTGATGATGGAAATACAAACTAACACATATGTATCACTGGCCACCTGACACAACCATGTGCTCTTCACCACTCTGTTGTTTACCGTGTAGTCTCCGTACAATTCTCCCGATACACTTCTCAGTTTTTTTCTCAGTTTCTCAGAAACAAGACAAGATTGCACAAGTGTTACTTTAAGGCGGCTGCTGGAAGCTGTTATTTCCAGACAAGCAGATCAGATATATTATTTTTGAGTAGAACACAGCACTAGTGAGAATAGGTGTGCACCAGGGATCCATATTGTAGAAGCCCACCTACTGTAATACTGTCTCATCAGGTTTATAGGAAGCTGCACTGTATGTCTATGTGTGGGAAAAACAAGTAAAGATAGTTTATTGTTTACTGGTGAAACAGTTGAAAGGTTTTGTGTAAAGAGAAAGTCATAAAGGAATAGAAAGCAAAGACCTGTAAGTAAAACTGGGTGCAGTAAAAATATTGACATAGTGTTGAAGGAAATATGTCACTGAGAACCAAGAAACAGGAAGTTGTTTTTATTGGAAATTGTATTAAAAGTAAATAGTAGGTTACACCTGTTTGCACTGTAAAAAGATATTCAGTATGTTGTGTGAATATCAGATAAGATGAATAGTTAATGAGTGGAACTTTAAAATCTATATATAGCATAGCCCTTTTCACTGCAGACATTTTCATTTGGCATATAGGAAAAGCACAGGTGTAATTAATAACATTAATGATGGTTGTGTTACATTAAAGTGTCCCAGTAAGCCATAACAGCATGCACAATACCAGTACACTGGAACATGCTCACCTGAATGGAACACAGCCATAATTAATGCTATTAATTACACCTGTGCTTTTCCTAGTATATGTCAAAATTAAATGGAATAAAAAAGAAATGGTGGATTTTATGCTCGTTATACTCCTGGTTGTGCGGTAAGCGCACAATAAGAGTCTTTTCATTCACCTGTCACATTCAGCTCTCCAGAGGGGAAAGAAGAGGTCGGAAGAAACATGAAAATCAATGCTATCGGCCATGAGAATACACACGCAAAGCTTTGCAATTGTGTCATGTTTGTCTGCAAATGTCAGGTTTTCTTTATTTACCATTAAATCTCTGTTTTGAAATACGTCAGTACATTCTGTTTAAGTGAACATCCACTACTGTTTAACCATAACCTGCCATGTTACAGCTTCAGTGTCACCTCTTACTCATTGTCAGCAGGGAGTACCAGGGTGTATATAGTTTAAAATAACACGTTTTTAATTGGATACAGTTGGCAGACTGCTTTTGATATTACTTTGCACCTCCTGCTCTGTAATGCATCACACTGTTTTTTGAAGGTTCAAATGTGCAGTAATAGAGCAACCAAAAATATTATGTCGATATCCACTTTGTTCCTTCGTGTTTTCTGTTTTAATGTGTGTACAAAAGTTAAAAAAATTCAATCAATAAATTGCTTGAAGACTTTTTGCATTTACTTTTTTACTTTTTGGGTTCACATGGACAGATATTTCAATGCACCACTAGTCATTTTAGGTGTAAGTTTTAAAAGGACATGTTTAATCCGGCTATCAATTTAACTTTTGTTTGTATTCTGTTATGCTTTTTTTTAAAAGAACAATATCTGCGGCTATGTTCAAATGGGAATTATACTTCTACTCCTTAAACTGACTAATTAATGGATGGCTATCATACTATATATAATAGCAATACATATATTCATATGCATTCATATATTACATACATATATTCATTTTGTATGGAATAAATCATACTACTATTTCTTTACTTTTTCAGATAATATGCAAGTTTGTCTATGAGGGTGCTTTTAAGCACTTGCTTTGAGACAGAAGAAAACACTATGCAAGTGGGATGTGCATTGGCATGTAATATGTGCAAGCTTAATCAATGACATACAGTGCTAAACTGTGCTGTGCTGTGCTGGAGGAGATAATCCTCATTTGAACGCTCTCCAGCGCTTGCTTAAAGATGGTCAACAATCCATGATAGTCACCAAGAAATCTACTTTGTAATTATGGACACATTGATGCATATGCAAACCATTTTTCGTCATGTTCCTGTTTGATAGTGGCTCTTGCATGCATAACGAAGCAATGCCTTCACATACTACACACACTGATACGCCCACCCAATCAAATCTCATTCACACTCGCATATACAGACACATAAAAAAACCCACGCAGTCTCCCACACACCACATATCAGATAAGCATGCTCCTCTACATTCCCAATTCAGCCTGGTTATTGGATGTTTGGTTTTCAATATGACACGAGTGTGGTGTGTGTGTGTGTGTATTTTGGTTGCTGTTGTTGTTATTTATTCCCGTTTTTAATGTTGTTTGGCTGTGCAGCCAAGGAGCGGAATTAATTTCTTTTCTGATGGTTGGGTATCAGTGTCTCAGCCAGATGAATTATGCTTTTCTACCATATGTCATTTCCTCTCAGCCTGGCAACACTGGAACCATTTGGTAACGTGAAAACAAATTATCTTCTGCTGGCTCATGCTCAGATTCAATTAAAGCGGTGCAGACTAATTATATGGGGGTACAAAGGAGTAATAAATGCAAAATAATTAATTAACCTAATACTCTTTATTTACTGTACAATCCCCTTCGTGTTGAGTGTGTAATTCTGTCAATGTGCGACACCGTCACAAACAGCTGCAGTCGGATGTTTGTCACTGAATTTTGTGTATTCAAATCATGTTTGATTTGATGCGCAGGTACTTGTCATGCTCAGAGCTATTAGGATTACTATCACCATCACCCATGGAGAAAATATGCATGGCACAGCTGAAAGTGACATGCATACATCAAACAGAACTCAGTTATCAGTAAATAGTGCGATGTGACAAAAAACAAGAAGCGTATAGGAAGAGATTAGCACACAAACAGTGGGTTACTGTGGCATATTTTGTCTTCCATATAGTGAATGTATCACTAGGATAAAGCACAATTAAATGTAAGCTAAGAAACAATTTAAACTGTAGAATTATCTGTAGAAAAGAAGGGTGCTTGCAGCTTTTGAAATTGTGGAAATACAGAAAGAAGTTGAATTGGCAGTGGAAATAATTAGTGAAAGAAGATAAAATAGCAGTGAAAATGGAACGCTGAAAGAAGTTTAAGTGTAAGCGCTGAATAAAGTTGAAGTATTAATTTCAGCGTAAACGTTGAGTGAGGTATATCAGGTGAAAGTGCTGAAGGGAATTGAAGATTCAGTTGAAGTTCCAGCTCTGACATGCAGGAGCTGAAATCGTGATAAATTGAGCTGTTAGTGTCAGCTGAAGTGTAATCACTGAAAGCAGATGAACTCTCAGTTAAACAGTACGAGATATCAAAGCAGTGGGCGTGTAACCACTGAAAGTAGTTGTATTGTTAGTTGAAGAGTAAAAGCCGTTTCTCACCAGCGCATTGCCGTGTAGAAATGTGGAAAATCTGCATTAACAACTATGCACACCGGGTCCGTTGCAAATTATCCATGTAGTCGCAATGAGTTTCCTGCTCTCCACTCCACACGACAAAAATCTACCCATACAGAGAATGTCTTAGGGGCTAACGTTAACTTCACAATACATAAACTAATAGGACCCCAAATGTGATACTAACGCTAACGTTAACTGTTGTGGCTAGCTCCGTTCCGTGAGCAACATATAACGTTAGCAAGTGCGTATCAGCTACATAACCATCTGCATCGTATCCCACCTATTGTCTTTTATTTGGTTGTTGAGGTAGTTGTCGTGTTTGTCATACATTATTGGGTGTTGAGATGGAGACGGTCCATTGTTATTCCGAAACACCAATAGTCCGAAAAATGTTCCATTGGACCGAAAAAAAGCCCATTTGTCCGACAGTCCGTTACCCTAAAAACAAACGGCCATTGTTCCGAGGCCCCGAAAATACATAATCTCCGTGCAGCAAACAGAAGCGCATGGCAAATTATTATGCAGAGGATTTCATTGGTCAAACATATACTTCTGCAAGCAGAAATCCACTGAAATCAAGATCGGTCTGAATATTTTTTCCCACACACATGTTCCGCAGGGGTGTTCAAGCATTCATAGCATTAGTTTTTATACATTTCTGGGCAAATTCTTCGGAAGAAAATCCGCACTTGGTGTCGGCTTTAAGAGATGAAAGCAGGTCAAATGTCAGCTGAAGAGAAAGAAATGAAGGCACTTGAAATTTGAGTTAAACAGCATTTAGGTTACATTTTGAATTCCTGCTAAATTTTGCACAACCCCTTAATTGAAAGTAATAATGCATTTTAATGTGTTAATTAATAGTGTTGATAAATCCTCTGACCCAAGGCTACACATTTGCTTCTGACACAACCACTTTTACTACTTTTACTTCATGTGTTCTGTTCTCTACATCAGAAATCTGGACAGCATGAGGTCATTTTACCTTGCCTTGCACATTCGCTTATTATTGTTGCTCAGTCAACAATGTATAAGGGTTAATTAACTCTACAACCACACGTTTTGTTCCATAGAAAATATATATATATATATTTTTTTTTTATTAACAAGAAATGAACAGCTTTTCTTACAAGAAGCATGATACAAAAACCAAGGCAGAGAAAAACATGTTATTGATTCCAGAGCATGAAGTGTTCTCTTCAGACAAACATCATACATGCCTTTAGAAGAGTAAAATGGGCACATAGTTGCAAGACTGCTTCGGTGGAGTGTTAATGAACAGCCACTCCACTGAGACTTAAAACACACACACATACACACACGCACACACACACATCACTGACAAATGTAAGTCTGACACCCTCTCAGAGATAGACAGTGGCCTGCAGCTAGACACTGAAAACATGAGGGGATAACACACTCCAAACCTCACAGCGAGCCATTACGCAACTCGCTCTCAACTTCCATCACTGTTATGAATACGTACCCCATATAAAATGTGATAATAATTATGCTCTTCAGTTATTATCCACGTTTTATTAAACATCTTTAAAGGCTGTGAAAGGGGAAAAAGCAATCCACTGTAATCAATGGTGTTTCAGCAGTGATAATCTGTTTAGCAGCTCAGAGAACGTGTCTCTCTGTAGAGAACGGGTTTAAGTCATTACACATCAGCTCTATCCTTCTGTTGCTCTCTTGGATAGATTCCTTAAGTGAAGATAATAGCTACAACATGATCATGAAGAGGAGCTATTTATAAGAAGAGTTTTGCTCCAAGATAAGGTCACAGTCTAATACACCATGTAGCTATGAGATTTTTTTTTTTTTTAAAGCTAAAGACCTTCACTTACAATTTGCGTTTTAGATGGTGGCAAGCTGAATGATGTTCTTGAACAAAGACTGACCAATCGAATTGTTCAGGCCGGTTCTGGGGGGCCAAATCAGCTCAAGGGTATAGAGCATGCATATGATAAAGCAGTGTTTAAAGCTGCGCTAATAAATGCCTCATATTAATAATAAATAAAAGTGAAATGAAAGATGTCGCTCATAGTGAAGAACCCACAGAGATTTAGTGTAACTGATTCTGCTGCTCCCCTCAATTCAATGGAGCATTTTAGCATCTATTAGCTGACTGTTTTGGTTTAACCGCCTGTAACTTTAGTATTTTCCAACACATTCTCACTCCCAACTAGTCAAATACCGCCGCGTGGTCAGTGCCCCTCGGCATCAGAGACCGATGCCCAGGGTACCCCTCTTGCATTACTTTTCGACATGTCATTTCACAGGAAGTTAGGTTTGGGCAACACAACCACTTAAGGTTAGGGTTACAAAACGGTCATGGTTGACGTTAACTTCACTGACTAACGACTCACAGGACTGACGATACCAACGGGTCACGTGACAAACGTGACAATAAAAGTTAATAATTCACAATGCGATCACCGGTCTCCCGGTGAAAGTCTTGGGTTTGTTTGACACATCCATCACCACTCCCGCCCGCCCTTAGCAGACTCTCACACTATTAATGCTACATCACTTGCTCCGACGCCGCAGATGGGTTGGAGTTAGTTGAAAGCGGTTTCCGATGCCAAGGGGCACTGCCCAATCGACGGCATTTGACGAGTTGGAAGTGAGACCTGGTTGCTATTTTCAATGAAAAAACTCTGATAAACCCATTGTGTATGCTACCTACCCAAAAATCTAATGGCTTACAGACAAAGTTAGTTACTAGCTAGCAAACATAGTGGAGCATTTAGCAACTAAAAACCATATATTTGCCTTCAGGAGTTGGTGGAGAGTAAAACGGAGCTGAAAAGAAAGTGAACACTGGATCTACATTCATTTGGCTGCCAGAAACACAACTTGTCTGCTGGTTGTGTAAATAACTGTTTGCCAACATGTTTGCATTAGCAGCTAAGATAACATTTCAGTGTTTTATTTACAGCTTGTCTATCCCGCTCCCGAGGGCTAAAGATACAGTATATATTATATTATACCAGACAATTAAAACGAACAATGTGAACACCATTATGCTATACTGTACAGTCCAGCCTCTGACTGCTGGGCTGCCTCTGGAGGCCAAAACAACTTGCTGAAGCGGCTGTCATGCTGGTAGATAGCTATAGCAATAAAGCAATGACTAAAATTCATAATATCTCATTCTGCAATGATTTTAGCCCCTATACCCTTACCCTTATTCCCTCCTTCCGTGTTTGCATTTTATATCGAGCCCTTGGGGGCCATTACCTATATTGCACTTCTCTGTAATGATGAGGGAGATTAGACATTAAAGGTAGACTAGATTCATTTTATTCTTACTGGATTTGCAGTAACATTTTCACTGTTGAATCATATCTGTGCTTCTTAGGTTTTCACATGAACATGTGTAATACAATGAATGCCAGCTGCTGTTTGTTTTGAATTCATGGACATATTGTTGTATTCAGAGACTGCTGGTAGGTATACTGTACTAAATGTAATCTGCAAAACAGCAGTAGATTTGATGTCGGTAATTGTAATGTCTCCTTTCCTGCTTAATATTCATATTGTGTGTTGAATTGAAACATGCTAATAAGCAGAGACAATTTGGTTAGTAAATAAAATGTGGTTACCCTCCTCAAGAGTTGCACACAAAATTAAATGATTTGCTTGTGCACTAAGTAAAAAAAAGCCTTTTTGTAGCTGGACATACCGCTGGCTATTTCATTACTAGAGGCCTGTGTGGACCAATAAGGAACAAGGACTGCATACTGACAAATCTGCAGGACACTTCATTATATTATTCTCAATTAAAACCTGTCCTCAGCAGCATTAGTCATCTTAGCACTCGTCATTCATACTAATTAGCGCTTGCCTTCCGTGCCACATGCTGGAAGAGGATATTTCAATATCCCATTAAGCGATACCAAGATATGCCCTTGATTGACGTTCCCTTAAATCCGGGAGGTAATTACATTATATGCTTCAGTTTTCTTTTAATAATTTCAGATTTCCTCTGGGTTTTTTTCTAGTTTTATGTTTAATTTGTGTTAAATTCATCCACACCGACACTGTGTAAGAGGAAAAAAAGAGTCAAACACTGGCAGACTGTGTCAATTCATGAGTAAAGCTTTTAAACATACATTACATGTGTATACATTCTAATAGTAAGTAAGTAAGTGCATATATCTAAATCCCATATCATGCACTCTTCCATTACGCTACCTAACATGCAAAATATTACTTAGAAGACAGCCATGAACTAGAATGAATATACAGTGACCACATTTACATGGAAAATCCAACCATTCACTACAGTAACTTAGGCACCATGTGATTTGGAATTTACCATCCGTGTCTATATTTTGTGTGGCATATTTTCACAAGATAAAGTCTGTTCTTCACTCAATTATACTGACTTGCTGATTTCAAGCTGCATAAAGGCCTAAATGGCTCTCTGTGCTAAGCAGCTACAGCACATAGATGAGCTTCCTGAATTTGCATCCACCTCACTTGCATGATGTCACTGAGGAACTATTTTCTTCTGAACGCAGAAGATAGAGATGCTGTTGAGTTTACAAAATGTTGTTTTTAAATGTTGTAAGTATCTCAAAGCAGGCTATTCTCATACATTATATATATCATACAGTAATGCACTGTAATTCGTTTATAGCCCACAAAATCAATTCACATTTTATCCACGTAATTGTGAACGAGTAAGTATAAAGAGTGACAAACGACGCAAAGGGAGGAGGTCGGGGTGGATGAGTGGGTCAAAAAATACCAAAGTTGCGCCGCAAAGACCGGTGTTCGTACCCGTGTGAAACCAAAAGCCAACGTTGATTTATTTGAACCCAAACTACAATCTTTTCCTAAACCTAACTTGTTTTGTTGCCTAAACCTTACCAAGTTTTTTCCTGTGAAGATGAAAGTACATTCGGACAAAAACGCACAAACAAATTAGGAATAACTTTTCGTATCATAGATATAATACTGTTTCATGAGGATACGTTGCTTAGAGGCAGAGATTTCAAGACTTATTTTTTGTGATTTATGTGAACTGACCTTTTTTAAATTTTCCGATAAATGTCCTTCATTATCATGTCAATACGTAGATTTAGATGTTATGATTATTTTAGTTTTTTTAAATGGTTAGTTTAAATGGTTAGTTGTTTTAAATGGTTAGTTGTTTTAAATGGTAAAATAATCAGAGCCATCATTTCATGGCTTAAATGAAAACACATGCAATCAAACCTCCAAGCGTTGTTGCTGTCTTTTAAAATATTTACTTTCATGCATAGAGTATATGCCACAAAAATATTAATTACTGTGTTTTGACAGAACATCTGTTACTCCAGAAAGGTTTGCTCATGAGAAAAATATAACAAATGTGTCCCATAGCGCTGCACATATTCTAAATGGTCCAGTGTAATGAGTTTTCATTGTAATGAACTTTCAATGCATGATGATTAATAGTTCTCGGCTCTTATTTGTAGAACGCAATCGGTTATTCTGTAACGTGTCAGCGCGAACCTCCTTTTGTTTGTCTCGTCTTAACAGAGAAGAAGCAGCTCTTTGTTTTGCTTCACATGTAAATTACTGTGTTCACAGGATAATTGTCACCTTATCATATACAAAGAAAAGGGAAACTGCCACCTGTCCCACGGGTTATAACCTATTCTCAGCACAGTGTGAGTGTCAAAACACCATGAAGGTTGGGAGTGGATAAAAAAAATCACAGGTGTGTTAATACATGCAGTGTGATTCAATATGGTCATGTAGACCATATTGAATGTGAAATGACAAATGGGGTTCTTAAACTAGGGCTGTTTATTCCCAAGAATCTGGTGATACAATACGTATCATGATACAAGGGTTACGAATCAGTATATTGCGATATATAGCGATACTGTGCAAGGTGATATATAGTGATTTTTTAAAATAAAATTTTAGGAAAACTGTCATAGTATAAAGAACACACCACCAAATGCATAAAATCTAGTAAATGCAATCAGAACAGTCCCTGTAAGATCCAACATCATAGCATTACTTTGAGAGGGTACCTAGCTTTGCAAATGAAATAAAGTATTGACTGAGTTAATCTTTGCATGTAAACCATTCATTATCAAATTATCAATATTTTTGATATTTCTTTACACCCCTATCTATTTTTTTTCCTTCGTCAAAATCAATCAAGGCACATCATTGTAGGTCATTTACACTTTATTAAAGGTAGGGTTGGTAATGCTTAGAAACTAGCAAGAGTAGGCCTAAACTAGATTTTAGAAATGATCCAACCAAAAAATTTAGGCCAGTGTTGCCAACTCTTTTCCAATGAAAGTACACTTCAAAAAACACTAAATCTAGTGAGAAAGTCGCCAGGTCGGCAACACTGACAGTCTGTCCCTTCAGGCCTCCCACTAAAGCCACTTCCCCAAAACCACATTATGAATGTAAACAGCAGCTGTCAAGCTAGCAGCTTGTGGAAGACTCCAGTGACGTGCAATGACAATAAGTGCACGAGCAGAATGCATGCAGGCAGGTAGGTAGGTAACCAGGCAGGTAACCTCTTACATCATTTCATTCGGCCTGCTTATTACAGTCCTGCAACAGCCACAGATAGAGCATTTGATTTCAGGATGTAAAGAGAATAACAAACAATGTATTTGAGCCACACTGCCAACCCTACCTTTAATCCTGTTTCCAATGATGAGTCTTCTTATTGGTTATGTTCTTAGTGTTTTTATCTGCTTCGGATTCTTTTATTTATCTGAGTATGATTCAAACATAAATATAAATATTCTTCTTGAGCTGGACATGCTACCGTACCATTAGCTGATTCTAGGGCATTATGACTGTGACTGAGAATATCAAAAAACATCAAAGACATTTTTATACTGTGCTGCAGCAAATTGCTTTGTAATGTTAGACAGGCTTCCTCTATTGCAGGAAGTTATTTTTGCGGAGTGAATAGAATTTTTTTGGCCAATTATTTTTTGGCTTTTTTGGCTTTGATAGCTGACAGTAGAAAGGTGACAGGAAACAAGTGAGGAGAGACAGGAGGGATGAATTGAAATGTGATTCACTCTACTACTCTCTTTGTAAAAACTGGAGCTACACTTTTTGAGCTCCAGACCACACATGTACACGAACCGACCTTGTCGTCCGCATTGGATGAAAACATCCATGAATATGTTCAATGACAACAATTCTTTATTGTTTTTGCGACATATGCCAATATTTACAATTCTCACTCTCTGCAATATCAGCACAATGCAACTAAGTTACAGTAAAGTTTATAGGAAAGATTGTGTTTTCAGAAAAAGAAAGTTGATTGCAGGTCTGTGACAGGAAACATTATTTCTCTGGAGTTTTAGATTTTTATCTCAAAATGCCTATAAGTACAGCCTCACAGCCCAACCCGATATCACGCCAAAGTATGTAATAGACTCACTTGTCCACCAGAGCATGTCAGTGTCATGTTTTGCCTCGCCATGGCATGAATATTAAACGTGTGGTGCAGTAGCCTACCGGCAGGGGGGGGCAATGCCACTCACTTAGGTTTAGGCAACAAAACCACTTAGTTAGGTTTAGGAAAAACGTCATGGTTGACCTACGTAAACTAAGTACAATACGTACAGAAACAACGTAACATAACTACAGAAAACACATCACAAACGTCACTACAAAACACGTGATAAATCACGTTTCCTGTGTGATGACCCCCAACTGCTCATCATAAGCAGTATATCTAATTTTTTATTCTATATCACTAGTTCTTATCGTAGCATATTTACACGGATACGTTTACATTGCAATCAGAACAGACTAAATGGTGTACAAATGACGTGCCAAAAGCAAGAACGGCGTACTTATTGCATGCTTTAACTTGCGCATTATCGAGTCATTCACATGCCTTTTTGTGCGACTGCGCTGCACAGTCGTATAATCTTGTTAGTCCTAGCATTTAGTGGTAGTTTATTGGTAGTTACTGCATCTAAGGCACTTCTCCGTTAGCTGTAGTTTGTGGCAATGATTGTGGCCACTTGAATAGAACAAAAGGTGTTATGGGAGTTACGGCCTTCATTTTCAGAAATGCAAAATGCATGAATTTGCCTTTTGCAAAAGTTCAACAATCCCAGTAAATTGCTATTGTCCTCAGATCATTATTGGTTTGGTTGGGTTACTACAAATGGCTCTAATCTGCAGCCAATGTGAGCTCTACTGTGTTTACGCCACAACTGACTCTGAAGGAAGAGCCACAGAGGGAGAGGTGTTTTAACAAGTCCTATTCTGTCCTATAGATGTCCTTTAATCACAGTAATAATGTTGATACCTCTGCAACATCAAAGACAGGTTATTCTATTTGATCAAATGTGACCGTACTCTAATGCCTGTCACTGGCCATATTCTTATGTTTATATCATGGGTTTGGAGGAATCCTCATGAATATTTATGCCCCGCTGCAACTGAATGCTCAGCATGAAATGAAATGCTGCGCTGCTTGAGGGTTTTTTGCCTTGAGACACAAATCTAAATCTACATATTGCCCGTTGCATACAAATAGAAGTGCTACAGGCTTGAACCTGCAGGCTACTTCAATCTACTAGTCTGTTCAAATTTGGAAGATACCAGTTCATTTGAGTGTGCTGTCGGGTAAACTTAATGAATATTTTTGGTGTTTTCCTTTCTATTTCTTTTTATTTCACATTAGGTAGGGCTGGTAGTGTTGTTTAAATTCTCATTACATCCCAATAGCAATCAATAAATCAAATGCTCTGACAAAAAAAAAGAATAAAATCCGGTATCTGTGGCTGTCGTAGGACTGTAATAAGCATGGACTGTATATAAGAAGTGGACGTAGTTACCGTGACGTCACCCATTAGTTTGTGGGCTGCCGTTTTAAAGTCTTGAGTTCGGCATTTTGTCCGTCGCCATCTTGGTTTTTAGCCGTCACTGTCTTATTTTTTTGCAAGAAGTGAAACAAGAGGGTGGAGTTAAGTACAACCAAACTCTGAATAAGACATTTTTAGGTGACTAAAATGTTACAATTAACTTTCATGAACTGAAAACACACTGTGAAAGGGTTAAAGTTGCTAGACAAAAAAGCAGTCAACTCCCAGACCGGACAATGCCTTGTTAGCGACCTGTCAATCACAAGGTAGCAACGCCCTAAAGCATCCCCTGCTTTATTATCTATTTTTACTCTAAATTGTACCGTAATTTACTAAATGAACATCATGCTGTATTGAAGAAGACTTGAAACTAGCAATTGAGACCATAAACTCATGTTTACAATGTTTACTGAGGTAATAAATAGGATAAGAAGTCTGATTGTATAGAAGTCTATGAGAAATAGGGCAATTTTCTCATAGACTTCTATACAATCAGGCTTCTTTTTGCAACCAGAGGAGTCGCCCCCTGTTGGCTATTAGAAAGAATGCAAGTTTAAGACACTTCTGCATTGGCTTCACTTTTCAGAACCGGAGGTTGCCCACTGGTAATAAGCCTGTTCAATCATTTCATTCGGCCTATCTGCATGTCTACCTACCTGCCTGCTTGTGTGCACTCTGCTCGTGCACTCATTGCAGAGTTATCGGAGTCTTCCACAAGCTGCTAGCTTGACAGCTGTGAGTACTAACAATAGCCATGGTTGTTGTTTACGTTAATAATGATAGTTTTTGTGGAGTGGCTTTAAGTTTTATTTACAATTTTGTGTTTAATTTATGATTTGAGTAGAATTTGAGTGAATTAGTAAATAGAGTACATGTATTATTTGTCTTTTTACAGATGGATGTTTGTTGCCTGACAATCACATCTCCGTGAGCACCAAGACGGACGCAGTGCATGCATGGGCCACTATGAACACAGCATCATTTTCCAGCAACATTAAAATAACTGCATTTTCTCTTCCATGGTCCAATAACTGAAGAAAGGATCTTGATTTGTTTTCCCCCATGGCTGCAAATCTCATTTTTATAGCACAAGATATTATGTGGCAACCAATTCCAAATCCACTTTTCCTGTCTACTTTTCCATTATCACAATAAAATCGGGGCTCATTTTTATGACGGCTGAATGTTGAAACACATTAAAATGGGCCTGAGAATAGCCCTGCCCTCTTGGCCGTTGTCTTTTGAATTAAATGTCAACATAGGTGTAAAACAAAATGTAACCTCATATTCCGCTGAATATAAATGTGCCATTTGCTGATATAGATGAGTCTGGGAAGAGAAAGAGGCTCATCTCTGCGCTCGTAAATTAACTAGGGGCTGTCCGCGGTTGAGTGACACGTCTTTGATTTGTGGCAAGCAGTTAATTTCAATCCAAATCCTCCGTGCTTGATTCTCACGGCGTCTGGAAAAGGAATATACTGCCATCAAATAAATGACATGTCATACAACCTTTCGAAATAAGCCATTTGCTAATGTAAGCTAGAGCAAACACACAACTTCAGACCATCATTTGAATAAACATGTGCAGTCAGTCAGTTAACTAGTCAAAACTAATTGCTGATGGTGCCTGGTGACAGCCAATTTAATGATTTCCACCACTGATATTTTTCCAGTGTAATTGATTTCCACAGTGTAATTATGTCGGGACAAATGCAGTGTTTTCAGCAGCAGAGCGCCGTATTAAGTTGTGCGAGACGAGGCTCGGGAGGGCAGCCAGTTTGGACGGGAGAGAAACAGAGGGGTGGCTGGATCCGAGCCATGACCCTTCTACTGTCTCTCTCCAAAACTGTCATTTCCATTAGTGTAGACTCACCAGGGCCCTGACAAACTCTCTCATCCCTTCCAACTCTATTCGATTGGACAAGCATTGGACTGTGTCGTGAAATTCTTCATAAACGGTTGTGTTTTCTGAAGCATGAATAGCTCTACAGTGCTGGTAAATGAAATCAGGAGTATACAGTACATAATGGAGAAGTTTCTTATAATGGCGAACCTCTCATTGGAATGTGAAATAGGACTTTAAGGAGAGTGGCTACGGGCTACGACCTGGAGCTCATCCAATATGTGTTCTTGAGTGGTGGAATTTAGATTTTCAGTAATGATAGCTTTAAGATCATTTTCTATATGGAAACATAAGGACTGCTGTCGGTGACTGATTATGAAGCAGGAGCAGCTATGTGCTTGCATGACTCAAGTCGGACTATTCCTCATGATTTTCATCATATTCACTTCACTTCTATTCAAGAGTATGCATTGACATAAACTGGAAATATATTTAAGCAATAGCTCACAACAGGCATTGGTATGTTTTGATTATATCACAGCTAAGGGGCATAGTTTGCTGTTGCTAGCAGCAGCTAGCATATTTATTTTTTCATCACAGGCTAGCATTACATTGATTTCATTATTTGGCTCTTTATTTACATTATTTGGATGTTGTATGCCATTTATTGTGCAACCACTGAAAAACTGTCCAGCATTAGAGGATAACTGCTTGCACTAGGTCTGCCTTTATTTGTTAGGTGGAGGTGTGTTGCTTGGTGTGGCGAGGATGTTGCTCTGGTCCCCGAGTTTCGGTTGCCAGTCCATTTACGGCCATAATCTCTCTTGTGTAAATCAGATAGTTTCTAAATTGTGGTGCTGCAGAGGTGGTGCATTTCGGTGTATTTCTGCTGCTTTCCTGCGTGCTTGCATATTCTGGGCGACACTGTGGAACCTCCTCTTTATGTAGCTCTGCATTTCATCTAGCAGGTGGATTGTTTTCTAAAGACTCCGTAAGAGTTAACCTTAAATGTTTCCATTTTGTAGCGAGTTTTAGCGCGCTAACATTGTTACGTATCTGTTACCTGTGCCGTTTTGGTGTTAGTGATAACCCTGTGACCCTGTCGCTAAGCAACCATGAGTCTAACTTTTTTTCTCAGACGTAGAGTGATACTGAAAGTGCAAAGGTTAGACACGTCATAGCAGTGGTATTTGGGTATTATATCATGGCTATGAACCAATCAGATTGCTTAATTTGAGTTTCTAAGGGTATATGTAAGGGATAATGTACAGCTAGCGGGTCATTGTTGTGAAATGAACCCCGACCCCGGTCTTGGGGTTTTATTTCACAACAATGACCCATTAGCTGTACATTATCCTGCTTATTACACGGCTACTAACTTAAGAAATCAATAATTTGACACAAAAATGATCCGACATCAGAATTGCGCCCATAGCAATGGTCTGCTTTAAATAAATAACAGACCGTAGAACGGCGTGATTGACCAGTCAGAATCGAGTATTCAACAACGCCGTGTAATAAAAATAATATCTTGTGTAAATTATAGTTTGTATCAGTGTTTTGTCTTCTAGGATGCACAAAACTGAATCATGAAATGTAATTGTCAACATGTGAAATAAAAGGCATCTAAAAAAGCAATAGAAAAAACGCCATTGCAGGCAAGATAAAAGACTGTGAAGACAAGATGAGGAAAAAAAAACAGAGCAAAATTGAAGAAGAGAAGAGAAAAGGATGAAGGAAGGATGAAATGCTCTCTACAGACAATCCATTTACTCCCAAACACACCTTGGGTTATTGAGAACGATAACAATGCGGCGAGGGCCTTTTGTACCGCGGCGCACAGACACATGTTTCTCCTAGGCTGACATAATTGCCATTCTTCCTCTATTTTCTATCTGGGCAACATCAATCTCTGTTGCCGGTCTGTCAGAACTGTCGGAGGTGCCGAGCACAGTCAGGCTTCCCCGTATCAGGGCTTTGTGAAGTGCTGGAGCTATAAGCACAAGATGCAGCAGAGGAGGAGAGATCACACAACTGGGCTCAGCCCAAAAGACTCCGTCCCTCCTCTTTACATCGTGTGTCACCAGATAGATTTAGTGTAAAACTCTGACTTCAGCACCAAAGCTCCATATGGGCTGACAGTAACAAATTGATTCTTGTTGTCTCTGCGACGTCTAATATCACATCAATAACACCTAAAATGGAATGGCAAAGGCAGGGAGCGTGTGACAGTGAATATGGGGGGGCACATCAGGACTGATGAGGATGTACACACATCACATACATGAGCGTGTTAAGGAATCAGATTTGAAAAGAGCATGTTGATAAAGTATGAGCTTGTGCAGTCAGCAAAAGTACGACAAAAAAAAAGCCTAAGAATTTCCTGTGCACTGTGAACATAGACTAATCACTGTTTCAAACATTTTTTTTCACAACTTTGGGATGAAAAAGATTGTTTGAGGGGAGAAGCAATATTTCACTGGGTGAAATAGGTGCAGGCAATCTGCCTTTGGAGTGGAGAAGGCAGCAGTGTTTTATAATGGAAGAAATTCAATGTGACATGTCGAGAATGAATTGCTCAGTCAACCAGAAATATCCCTTGTTCTAATGGCTTGGGACATTCAGTGGCGTGTTCTCTCCTCCTTCTCCCCCTCCCCCCATATTTCTCTCTATCTCTCCTTCCCTATATCTCCCTCTCCGTCCGTACAAACACAACACACATCTGTAATGGATAAGGCTTTAAATAGTCTTTGACTGCTGAAATATACCAAAAATATGCAGCAACTAAATTTGAACCGCAAGTCTTAATAAGAGGTTTGATGGAAGCAGAACATAACTGACCTTCTGTGTGAAAGGAAAAATGGCTTAATACCATTACTAATATTACTGTAATTGTGCCTCTGATATAATTATCATTACTAATCTTGAAGTAAGAGATCATTATTATTTTGTAAAACAAAGTTGTTTCAAAGAAACCCTGAGTAGGTCAATTATGAGAGCTATTTGAATACTAAATCAATTTACATTTTAGGTAGGAAACACGGCTGAACGATTTCAGGGAATTGTCTAATTGTGATTTTTCAGACCAATGTTGCAGTTGCGACTTAAATGGTAATTGTTTTCTATAGATTTAATTTTTAAACAGTTTCTTCTTGTTTTTATATACTAGTCAGTTAGAGAAAAGTCAACTTTCTTATTTTTATATTAAAAAAGTACAAATTTTGCCCACATTTATTAAGATATTACATACTCAACATTACTTCCCATAATCCAAATAAATCCAAATATAATCATGACATTCAAAAGCATTGTTATATTTATTGATAACACAGTTGGCCACTTATACTCTATAGTAACAGTGACAAACCGTAATGTCTGACAATAGAATCTGAATGGCAGCCACTAATGATACTGCTAACATCTCCTCACTGTAGCTGCTTAAGCTAATGTTAAAGGTGCTAAATGCAAAATTGGAAGCATTCCTGTTGTGTCCGCATGGCTCTCACCATGGCGACTGCTGAGCCGGTGGCACGTAACTGACGATGCCAGCCAGTGGTTCGTGTTTAGAAAGCATAACCCACAATTTGGGAAACTCACGCAAGATGGTTAAAGTTAAGCTTTGAATTTGAATAGTTAAGGTTACGATAAGTCGTCGGGCAACAAGTCATGCGAGAGTTTTTGCAATTTTTTTTGCATGTTTTTCGCAATTTGCGTGTTACCTTCTAGACATGACCCAGCCAGTGGGGCACGCTCACATGCACTAACATGCACTAAAAGCATGCGCTGCCAGCCTGGCTATGTCAACAAAGCACGGAGAATCTCTGATTACAACACACACAGAGGAAGAGAGACTTCTCTGCTCAGGTAGACATTACTTTGTGTATCTTTACACAGCAAATAGTTGTTTGCTCTGATTCAGAGCTTGTAAGGAGCTCTTTAAAGTTTAACATCCTGACAACTCACCAGCTGTCTGTCATGTACACTCGACAACTGCCAAATTACCTACAGCTGCATTACCTACCTCGAACTGACGTGTTCATCAGAAAATTATACAGAGCACTGGTGCTTCTTTCATGTGTAAATAGTAGCCTACAGACACAGTTTTTTTTTTTGGAGGGCGGGGCGGGGGGGGGGGGTTGCTGTTGTTGTAGCTTAACATAGCTGTAGGTAACGTTAATTAGCTACAGCTGAGTAAGTGGTGGGCGGGTTAAACTGTTACCTTCTACATCATGTTAAGACACTTTATTCAAATCACGTCGTGCAATACATTGAGATCTTTCAGGTCACGAATTTCTTAAAAATACAATCAATTGTTCAGCTCTAGTAGATAATAAAATGATTGCCTAATGTTCAATAATTAATATCTAAAAAGACGTTTATGCCCCAAATTTTTCAGTATAAAGAAAATAGCAACTTAGTGCTCAGAGTGATATTTTTTCAAATGATGGACTTAGATTGAAACTCTTATGTGTATACTGAATATGTAAAGCATCCTAAAATGGCTATGCTGCAGCTTTATCTGTGAAGTGGGCTGAACATAATGTGGCGAGGTGTGTGCGCTGCAACGATAGAAATGTATTTTCCCCAGGTCACTGCTGTGTTGTGATATGTGTACTCTGGCTGCTGATACAGAATATGTATTCCCTTCCCAGTGAAGATAGAGGATGCACTGTCATGTATCCTTTTGCATTACTGCCGTCTGAGTGTACACACTATATGATTGGCACTTTAGATATTCATCCTGTCCACAGAGCATGTCTTACCTTACATGAAATATGATTTCTTGAGAAGTGTAATCATGGGTTGGAAGATTGCTTTCTATTATCCAGGAGTGAAAATGATAAATTGGTGCTGGGGGGGAAAATGTTTCAGATGTCAGTTTCATCGCAGGGCTATTTTACACACGCGCTCAGTTTCATTGTGTTAGGTGTCTGATCGAAGTATTGTTGAAGATTGTGATGATTCTCCGCTCTCATCAACAGGGTTTTGTGAAGGCCGACACAGCATATAATCTGTTCTCAGGATGAGTTAACCCGCGGTCAGCGAAGCCAGCCGCGTGAGCCGTGCTTCTCTGTGACCACTAGACACCTTCTTATTCACAAAACTTAGCTGCTGCTGTCCTTGCGCTGAAATGCAAACTGGAAACAAACCAAACTCAGAGGCTAAAAATATCACAGCATTAAGATAAGGTTATCTGGCTCCTGATAACAGGCTGCACAATACATTACATATTAACCAACATTCACACTCTGGTGTTTCAACACTCGTGTGCAGCACAAGATCACAGAGGAGCTGTCGTTTTCAACACAAAAGTGGGCCTGCTTTCAGAAAACACACATTTGTGTTCATTTTCACTTAATGCAAAACACATCAGCACTAGAAATCAGTAGTTTAATAGAACCAGTTTACATAGTTGAATTAATCCAAAGGGTTCATTTGGAAAAACACAATGATCTTTGTTAAGGCTGTTTTCATACACAGTTCATTCCCACATACTGTATATAGCCCACAAAAACAATTATTATTTAATCTACGTAAACATGAACCAGGAAGTAGGCAATTAACAACTATGTTGTTTTGTTGCCTAAACCTGAGCAGGCTGTGAAGACACAAGTTTATTTTGAAAAGACTGTATGCATATTACGAGCAAAATTGACATGTGTTTCTGAACATTCGTAGGGAAACCAAAAACGCTTTATAACAACAACAACGTATTACAAGCTCTGTCAATGGTTTGAAATGGTATACATTTCCTGTCTCCTAAGTGGGTGTGGTCATTGCACGTTCACCTCTCCCCCCTATCTCCCCACCTTGTTTGGAAGTGTTGTGAATGCCATGTGGATGGATGAAAGCAGACTGGGTTATATTTGCATAATGTATTTATATTTTCTTTTGCTAACATTAGATATTTACACAGCTAACAGCTATATTAGTTAGCTAGGGCCTTAGTGAACGTTAGTTGCCACATATCACGAGAGTGTGTTTCTGAGACAGAGAAAGGTCTCGAAGAAAGTTAATTTTCTCCTGAGTTGTCCGTCTGAAAACTTTTAGTGTCGGAAGATACGTGACTTGTGAAAAATGGTCCAATATATACTGGGTGAAAGAATCGGTCATAATCTGTGTTCACGTTCGCTTCTGCCATTGGAGTTAATAGACTCAGGACATAAAGGACCTAAAGGGGCGGGGCAGTGGCGAACCCCATGTGACACAGATATAGGAAACTCTCTCTGAACGGTCTCTGGGAAAACGCACAAAAAATTAGGAATAACTTTTCGTAAGATATCATATTAACCGTTGTATGAGGATGTTTTATTTATTTTCCTATATTGCACTCAAGGGAATAGCAATCAAACTGGTGTCGATTTATTCATTTTCAAGAATGGCCTTCATCTGTTTAATATTAATACATGTTGGCTGAAAAGTGAACACCTGCACTGTCGGATGTGTTGAGCAGCAATACGCTGTATATAGATGGAATGCATAGAAACATCCCAACAGTGCTGTTTATGGTGCATGCAGTATCCCAGCTGTTGGTGGCAAAGATCCACAGCAATCCACAGGGTATGAGGTCCAACAAAGTGAGCTGGAGAATTTGTCATTAGATCATTAGCACTGGAAACCCCCTTCCTCTTTGAGCTAATGCACTGTTGTTTATTCACACAGACCCGTCTCCTCCCGAGCTCTAGCTGCGCTAAGCTAATACTCTCCGAGGCGTTAACATTAAGCTGGGCTACAATGTCCGGTGGAGCCGTGGAGAAAGGGGGCTCCCCGTGCAGCCCCATCCAGCGCGCTGTTTAGAGTCAGCACACCATTAGTCAAATCTCCTCAGCCATGAAAAAAAGGAGGAGGGGGGAGGGGGAAAAAATCAAAACAGAATATGCATGCATAAAATTTAACACATTTGTTCCCATGGTAACCATTCAGCATGTCATTCACTTGTCAAGCCGCATCAGGGCCGATGGGGTCCATTGTCTGGGTCCTGGTGAGCATGGTTGCCTGGAACAGACCCGGCCCCCTCTTCCTCCCTCTGACCGACATCCAGGTCATTCACCACGCTGTTATTTCTCTTTAATTCACATCGGGCTCGTTTTTTCATCGCTAATCACACGACAAATGACCACCACGGCTCAAAAAAAAGAAGGGGATAATGCAGTGCAGTACTGAGGCATGGCTTTTATGATTCTTATGAATAGGAGTTGGGGGGGTGGGATTAGGGAGAAATTCAGGGCCCCTACTCTCAGGCCAACACCTCAAAGATTTCCCCCCTTAGCTTATAGATTTGGTGGGCGGTGAAGGCAGCGCAGAGCCTCAACGTCTATGACTGGCTGTCAAGATCAGTTTAACAGTCACAATGGGAGAAAAGGCCATTTGACTTCTGTAATCTTTTGGAACATGCTCCGGAGTTGCTGTTGATTGGCACTGCTCAACTATTTCCCCTGTGAATAGCACTGGGCTGGATGTTAGGTTGTTGGATGTCGCTTTAAAACACTTGTTAAGGTGCATTGTTCTTATCTTTTTCACAGAATTATTGCACGAGACATTGAGTGAAAGAGAGCGGCGTTACAGAGTAAATTAGTTTTGCTGTTTTGATGAACACTGAGCTCCATACAATACAAATACACGCTTCCTCCTTTAGTTAATAATCAACCTTTAGCTTAACTTACAAATGTGTAAACGTTTGCTGCGAGGTGAGGTCCGACCACTCTGTTGTACTTGTTTCCATGACAACAGCAGTTATAAAACTGTGAAATGTACCCCGTTTTGGGTGATACAGCTTAATCTCTTAATTCCTCCCCATTTAAAGCAGATAGCACCTCTTGACAGTGCTTCTTTTTTCACTAGTTGACAACAACATATTGCAAACCACGCACCCAAGCAACAACACAGCATTGATTATTAAGCCCTGTGTGGTGGAAGCTGCTCTCCCAGCTCCGCACATGTGGGGAGCAGATAGTTAGCTGCAGACGGTCCTCCTGAGGACGACTGTGAGCCGAGGTGTTTGGTCAAACAGACATTTTTCAACACAAGAACATGGCCGCTCCAACCAATCACCTGCCTTGGCCCAATCAATATACATCAGTGGAGATAATATACGGTATCGAGCAGAGTATAAATTTGTGTTGCTGTCAGTTCCTTGTAGTTTTTATTTGGTCTTCTCTTCTTCTGCTGTGTTAACTTGAAGGGGGCTGCACCCAAACCTACAGTGCAATTTTGTGAAAGCAATACTGCAGTGTAGCATCTACAGTAATAATACAAACTGAGACTGGTTTGTTTTTTATCATATTGACAGTTTTCACCAGCACTCTTGTTAGTCATGCTTGTATAGTACACCTTCAACAAACACCAGTACAACCTTCATACTCTTTTTTTTCCCAGCGATATAGCAGATATGAAGTTGTACTAACCTGTAATAGTTAAATGAGAGATATAGAGCCGTGTCTCGGAGCTATTCGCACAACAACCAAATGTCAGCACAGGAGCATGGAGAATGAATAAATGAGGAACTCTATTCCAGAATATTAAAAAATGAAACTGCCGTGCACAATCAAACAGCATAGTAATACACAATACAGTGTCCTTGGAAATAGAAGAGTATTGATAAATGACCAAATAGCAAAATGCGCAGGAGGGGAGACTTAATTAAAAATTCACTTTTGTAATAAATAGGCGAGAGAATATGGTAAAGAAATGGACTTGCATTTATATAACGCCTATCTAGTCTTTTACACTACATGCCAATTTTTACCCATTCACACACACAGTCATACACTGATGGCAGAGTTGTCACCTGCCCATCCGGATCTAATCTAAATATACATTCACACACCGATGGCAGAGCCTTTTGGGGTTCAGTATCTTGCCCAAGGACATCTCGACATGTGAACTGGAGGGGCCAGGGATTGAACTAGGGCTGTCCGAACTAGGGTTTTTGGGCTTCGAAGTTTCGGTGAGAAATATTCCAAGGTATTCGAAGCTTTGTGGAGCAGCGTGGCGCAGCAAGCTGACATGTTCTTCTGTCTGTCTGTCTCCATTTCCACCGTTTCAGTGCCACTGCTGCACCACTACTGTAAACACAAGCACCTCTACACAACAACAAACAGCGATATCCGTCTGAGAATAACTAATAATAATGTTAGGAATAGGAATAATGAATAATGTTGTGGTGTTATTCCTTATTTCATGAGCTATTTTGGGATTTATACATTATTATTACATACTTATACATAAAAAATATTTTTAAAAAAATGTGAAAAGTAAGCATTCCAATACTGATTTAGAGGTTGATTACTATGGCAATGGTCGAAGCTTCGAAGCATTCGAGTCTGCCCTAGAACAAACCGCCAATATTCCGGTTAGTGGACGTCCCGCTATACCTCCTGAGCCCCACTGGAATGTGTGAGGCCACAAACATTGAACAAACATTGAAACCATTACAAATTAACCACAATGTACTCTATATAAGGGGTTCTCAAACTTTTTGGGGCCAGGGCTCTTACAGGGGAGAACATTTCCCTTGTACTCTTAGATGCTATCAGAACTATTTGTATTCTAAAGCTTTTCGACCTAAATAATTCAGACCTGTTTCATAGCGACAGAAACACATTCCATTTTGAATCAATTTGGTCTCCCGTCGCTGTTCTCAATAAAACCAAACTCTATATAACTGTCGTCATATCAATTTAGTTAGTTTAGGCTTAGCTTCACTTAAATACTGCTCCATGCTCAGCAGCGAGCTAGCTGGCTAATAAGCTAAGCTAAGAAGCAGCAGGAACAGTTTGTTGCGCCCGGAGTGAAATGACTGATTTGTGATAGATTGACATGATGTGTCACAATGATATCAGAGTTTCTATCGGCCCAGCGCTAATGTGGTGGTGGTAATGGACACACTGTGCTTGTTTTATCTGTGCAAATGGTCCCCATCTGTAGATATGCACTTTTTTAATGATACAGCACAACTTTATAACTTATAGTAGCCTACATGAATTGGCGGACCCCCTGGCAGAGTGCCACAGGCTGTTGGGGGGTCCCCGGCCCACACTTTGAGAATCCCTGCTCAATATATTATCATGTAGTCTTATCATATTTTCTGAAGGAGCAGATTGGTTTAGACTGATTTGTGTCCTTTTGTGATGAGCAGACAATCACGTCGTTATATAGAAAGTGAAGAGAAAATAGGGGGAAATGCAAATGAGCTGCTGACTTTGCACCACAGTTCCTAGAACTGAAAAAGGAGAAGTATGTTTAAAACCCAATTCTCCCCCTTTCATGTGATTTTTTTCCTTGTCGCTGTCTTTTGAAAACCATGTATCTCCAAAATGTCAACTTTTCATCAACCAAGAAACAACCCTGTTTTCAGCTTTGTTACAATGCATTTAACATTGCATACATTTGACTATTTACACATCAAATACATAGCAACATTAGCATTCACTTGAAGTAATGTTTTCTATTAGATGATGGCATTGGGTTTTAAATGGCTTATTTAACTTTAGAAATTGGAAAATTTTCACTTAATTGAACACTTAATTGTTCAGTTTAAAATTTGGAGATACAAGGTTTTCACTGGACATCGAACTCAATCATATATTATATTTGTATATATATATATACATAAATGAAGTAAACACCCCAAAATTCCCTGATTTTTTTAAATCAAAAAATAAAATTAAAATAGTGACCCCCATGAGGTCCCTCTTGAATTGAGAAGCATTTCTTTGGCACAATGGAGGACTTTCCTATTCAGTAGAGTTTACACTATATTTTATGCATGGTAATGGCTATGGAGTAATACACAAAGTTAAACCTCCCATTTACTGGTCACGTAAGAGTCAAATTTGTTTTTTCATGCAGTCTGATGTGATTGAAAGCAGTATAGAAATGTTAGACAATCACATGGAGAGATTGGGGATAAGCCTCGACAAATAAAAAGACCCGAAGGTGCACTCTGGCCCCGCTACAAAGTGGAAGGGTGTGAGAAAAGGGGAGTTAAACAGTACCCAGGTTTAGGGGCTTCTTAATAATTTCTCCTCCCTGGTGAAAGTTTGGGTGTGGGAGTCGTGCCTAAATAGACGTGAGACGTGCTCGCCGCCCCTGCTCACAGCCAGCACCGGGCCTAATGAGGCATTAATCGGAGGTGTGGGATGTTGCTCTTTAGAAAAGCGCGGGGTCAGCAAAGCACAATGAAGATGACAACAAAGACTGGGGAGGCAGTGGCCCAAACGAGGGTTTCTCTGAACTGTATGCTCAGCAATCACTTCAAAAGCACGGTGACAGAATATTCACCAAATTTCAATGGAAAACATATGAAAGGGCCTTTGAACGCTTTTGTTTGTAGGTTTTCCTTTTTTCACCAGGGTGATTAACCCCCCTTTATTATCCCACCCCCACGCACGTGCACACACACACACACGTCAAACCATGTGAATTCTGGAAACCAGTATGCGATCATGCCTGATGTGCGTGTATTTTAGTTTCTCTAACTAACCACAATCGGTCTCATTTGTTCTGACGGACATGTTTTTATTCCATAATAATTCATGAGCATTTACAAGGCTGAGTTATATTATTATTGCACTAAGAGATTTGCATTCAGCACAAGCAGAAATCAGCTGCTGGTTGACCCTGCTCTTAACTGAATATTGAGTAGTTTCTCCGTAAACACTAGAAGGATGAAAAAAAAAAGGTTGATTGTTTTTCCAGTTTTCTCATCAAAACAGTAGATTGTTTGATATTCATGCTATTGCACCACTGTTTGGATTGCCTCTTGAGCATTTTTTCAGACTTCAATTTGTTTTCATTGTTTTTGGCATTGAGAAATAAAACAAAAAGGTTATTGAATATTTTATTTGAGGAGAAGATTCACAACGGCCGCTACATTATAGCTAAAAAATGGTGAGGGTAAACTAGGTCAACTATAACATCGTGTTTTTTTTCTTAGTGTGAGAAAGCACATTAAACCAGTCGGTGTCTTTTATTACCAACTATCCAAAAATAAACATTTCTCCAAAGGTGCTGTGTGTTAATTAGGCACGGGGTCAACAATCATAAACTGGTTTTGTTAGTTTTTATTATATGTGGTTCATGCAGCCACAGATGGCTGTTAGACCATCCGGCCATCTGGATGTGAATGTGTGTATCCCAGAGGAAACTCACTATCCCCTGATACAATGAAGGGTCTGAGTCTGACCTCCCCCCACACATATTTGACATTTCTCAAATATAGAGCATACTTGTTTTGTTCCTCTTATTTATTTGTAGTAATTAGACATAATGATTTAACTGTAACTGTATAACATAAATGTAATTGGCTCATTTAAGTCCATTCCAATGCAAACATTCACAAAATCCTACACATATATGTTTTTTTGGCCACGTAGAGGCAGCGGAAACAAGCTACAAACACAAAATTGACATGTTATCACATTTTAAAGGGGACATGTAATGCTCATTTCCAAGTACATTTGTGTATTTTGGGTTTCTACTTGAATATGCATTCATTCTTTAGTGATTAAAAAACACATATTTTTCTCATACTGTCCGTCTGAATATACCTGTATTCACCCAGACCCTAAGTCTGCTCTGATTGGCTCGCAAGAAAAATATGGTACATCTTTACAAAGGTAGTTCTCAAGCTGTGGGTGATATATTCTAATGAGCCTGCATGTGACATAGGAAGGGGGAGCCAAATCTGAATGGCTTGTTGAATCACATGTTTTCCGATATAGGCAGCCCACAAAAAAGTGACTGGGTTGTCTTATTTCACAATTTGTGGGTTGGTAGGCACTTCTGATACATAAGCACAAGTACTGAAAAAGTAAGTTTCCAAGATATATTCCCTTTAAATTGATACATCGAACTTGTTAGCATACATTTGGCTATTTACACATCCAGCTTATATGAAGCAACATTGGCATTCACATGGAGTTGTGTTTCTGGTGACCTTTCTCAGCCAAATTGACGCTATGAGATCAATAAAGTTGCACGCTGGAAAACCAAAACAATGAGCTGAAAGATGCAAAAGTAGGTAGGGAGAATTGCAGAGTTAACGCTGTTCACGTTCACAAATACCGAGACTTTCCGGAGAAGGTCAGTTGCCTTAAGCTTCAAACTATGACACACTAGGTACCCCTGACGTGTCAGGGATAGCATGTCAATATACACGCACAATATCTTTTCAAAATAAACTTCCGTCTTCACAGGAAGTTAGGTTTAGGCAACAAATCTACTTATTCAGGTTTAGGAAAATATTGTGGTTGTGTTATAGTAATTTGATCCATTGTTATTCTATTCAATTATTTAATTTTGTTATGCCTAGTATTCTATTGTTGTCTGTTGTTACACTAGTTGACACATGTAATAACTTCCATTTGCTTTAGCTGACCTTTTGGAAATTCACTTTGGCTCATTTTCACAGTTCTGCATATAGGACTTCACAGGACAAGTCAAGTTAATGATGTAGTAACTTGATTATAACATATCCAAAAAATACAATGCAGAGTTTTGGGTCAATTATCGCTGCATCTGCCAGCAGTACTGACAGGTTGGGAGCCATAACATCCGCCTCAGAGAGCAAGATTCAAGTGATGTGAAAATATGTACAATACATACTTCTAATTTATCTACATGAACAAATACAAGATCATTATATAATAACACTTTGGTGTGTGTGTGTGTGTGTGTGTGTGTGTGTGTGTGTGTGTGTGTGTGTGTGTGTGTGTGTGTGTGTGTGTATATACATATGTATCTGGGGTATACCAATAGTTTATACCTTAATACAGAATTTTTTTTTTTATGCCATTTGACCAATGAAATGATTTTATGTGGGGTAACAGGCAAGTGACCATCTGCGGCAATTCAGTGGTAGGGGGAGCTCTGTGATAGACCTTTAAATGAAGTTTCACAGCTAAGGCACGACTGAAAATGGAATCAATAAATAAAATGTGCAACAATCAACGGGTTTTACTTGGCATTTATCTGAAGCGGTGGCCACGCAGGAACCTTAATAATAACTGGAGGAGATGACATGCATCGCCAATATCCAATATGTAATAAAAAATAATTTTATCAGCAAATTACATTAGCCTAATAGAAGAAAGTAAACAGTCATAATGTATTGTAGATGGTGGATGCTATAGTGCCTTAACAGCTAGTATTGATTTGAATTGCCTTCCAGACACTGCCTCATCATCCCACAAATGACATTACACTTTGATTGAAAATGCCTTTAAAGTTAACTGCTGGGAAAGGTAATTTATTTGGCAGCTACTTAATTTATTCCTCCTCTGATGCGCATTCATCAGAGTGATCAATAATCAAATGATTTCACTGATTATGTGAAATGAAATGTATGGAATTAGCTCATGTAGCAATCTCAGACAGCTCTTCATATTACAATGGAAATATGGGATGTATTACACGGTCGCAATAGTTTTATGGAGCAAATTAGATGAATTTCGAGAGGTGTCTGCCACTTACTCTTGATCTCTTGTTAAATGCAAATGAGCGCACTCAGCGGCATCTCAGTGAGTGCACCGTGGATCCTTTGAAAAGGGAAACAAATGGCTAAGAGGAAGACACGGGATGGAGAGGCAGCAAGAGATGGAACCACAAAGCTGACAGCGTTGTTGATGCTCTGAGCTTTTTTAAATCCAAACATTTTCTCTGGGTTTCGATTGAATATTTAACTATTGACCTTGTGTGTGCTCAGCGATCAAAGCAACAGACCCTTCAACTCTGAGGGAGATATTGAACACTTGTTTTTGACATGGGCCTGTCAAATGCTGTTGCCGTGGCAACGCGGACACTATGCAAAGCGAGGCCTCGCTCACCGTTGCCTGTTGTGTCCAGACAGCAATTCAGAAATACATTTCACTGTCAGATTCTGCATTGTGTCATTTGAATGTTTCATCTCCAATGACAGAGACAGCACACTTATATATTTACATCCAGTATAGAGTAGTGTTAAGAGCACTATTCAAAGCAGGACAGACATTGAACTATTCACCTTAACAATCCTCCCATGTCTATGTGCTCAACAACATGCACTCAGTTAGTTAGTTAGTGATTGGCCATGAGCTGTCCCTCCGGCAAGAAAAAAGTTTACAAAAATATAATGATATTCATACGTAGATTAACAAACACACAGGCATTTCTTAGACCTTGAACCTTGTGACACGACAAAGCTGTCTCAACAGTAGATTTAGCATTATGCTATTTTTGACCTGCATATTGTAGAAGTTAGATTTCAATGAAGCCAAAACAAATTTGGAGAAAATGTAATGTTAATGGCTACAAATAGCTGCAACAGTTAAAGCAGCAGTAGGCAAGATTGGAGCAAATACGATTATAAAAAGTTATTCCTATAAAACGGTCACTATATCCTGCCTCTGTTGAATGAACAGCCAATTGGCCAAAGTCTCCCGTCACGTGCTAGATTTTTTAGAACCACGAAACAGAGCCATGAGGAGGTGCAGAAGTCTAGTTTTCTCTCAGAACACTTGAATTACAATATGCTGAAAGGTTATTATGGATTTCTGCCAAATGATGCCAAAAACATTCTGGCTACCCTCACTTTAATTGAAATTTGAACTTTATTCCAACAAATCATGTACCTTGTTGTTAGCAAACTACAAAAAGCAGGCAGATATTTATCTTCCCAGTCAATCATAATTTAGGGCCTGTTAAAAAATATTTATATATGGAAGATTGTCGATTGATATCTTCATGCCTTGTGCATCAAGTATGCCATAGAGATGGAAAAAGAGGTCCAAAGATGGCAGTTGTATCCAGATAACTTTGTATAAGGCAGTGCATTGTGTTGAAGACTGGGTTTAAGGTTAGAAGTGCAACTCAGCAACTAGACACATTTAATTCCACATTAAATATAACATTTTCATGTGATTGTGGCAATCATGCCAGTAAGGCACAGTCTGTACAAAGCTAAGTAAGAGTAGCTATGAGAAATAAATGGTTCTTACCAGCACATGTCATCCAAAACAGCCATTTGAAGGGAACAGGACCTGTATGTGTTCCACCTGAAGCCTCTAATTTGAAAGAAGTGCTGTAAGGAATTGATTGAATCATGCACAAATAACCCCAGGAAACACTATTTGGTCATAGCTCAATATTCTATTGGTTTTGCAGTTTTTCAAGCGCAAATCAGTGGGAGTGGAAAACATATGACAATATAGAGATACAATGCATGTACACATTTTATTGGACCACTATATCGTTAGCACGTGTATCGTTGTATGGAAATAAAATGCATAATTTCTCATGACAAGCATGATGGACGTAATGAACACAAACCTGAAATCATATTAAAAGGCACAGCATCTGCCTTTGACAGGGTGTTACTGTGTTATTTTCCTAATTGGAGAGGATAGTTGGGTGAGCGACTGTCATTATGTGGCACTGTGATTGGCACAGCTGTTTAAAAGATCTGAGATGGATAATGTGACAGATGAAGATAATCATATTCTCATATTTATTTTTCATTTCTCGCTCTTTTTGTCCTAATACACCTCACATAGGGGTGTAAGAAAATATTGAAAATATTGAGTATTGTGATATTATGTTTTGTTATATTGTATCGATGCTCTAAAACACTGTGTTGACTTTTAATTAATAGTTTACATGCAAAGATTTGTACAGTCAATACTTTTCATTTCACTATTTCATTTGCAAAGATATGCGATAGATTTTAAAAATCACAATATGTCGCTTTGCTTACAGTATCGCAATATATCATAATATATTGAATCGTAACCCCTGTATCATGATACGTATCGTATCGCCAGATTCTCACCAAAACACAGCCCTAATAGCCCTTTGCATCGGTTGTGATCATGCGGTTTAAATGCAGGCTTCAGTGACATGAACATCTTGCCTAATACATTATTAAATAACACAAGACTGATGTTAGCTCATTAGCTGCATTTGAAAAATGAAGCTTTTAGAACTACAAGTCTGCTCCTCATTAACTTGGTTGCAATCATCAAGAATTAGTCGTTGCACTGGCTCACAGCTTAAAAATGACTGAACAGAGTTTTTTCTGCACATGGCAGTGAAAAGCTGGCAAGGTTGGGTGAGCTAGCTATAAATACTCGAGAGAACAAAAGAGCAATTGACTGCTGCAGTGTAGGTGTTGCACCATCTGTTAAGACAACAGAGATCCTACCTTCTGGATTCTTTGTATTCACGAAAGATATTCAGCATATACACCTGCTTTGTTCTAGCAATTGTTTGATGAACCGAGACATAAACTCTGACCTCAGACAAATGGAAATACATTTCATGTCGAGAGGCTTAGTTCACAAACAAAATAAAACAAAAAATGTCAACTAAACGTTCCCTCATGCCAGGCTGGGATGGGAAAGTTCAATCCAAGCTCACATTAAGTGTTAAAAGCATTTTTATAACCAAACTTATAGAAGCAAAATAACACAAAAGTAATATCAGCAAGCTGTGACCTCCATCTAGTTCAGTGTATCCTGCAATGTTTGACAGCACAGAGCCATCTGATCCTGGCAAGGACTCACTATTGCAATGCTAATCAGAATTCCTTTAATGGCCATGTGCACTTTATACAACAGTGGGCCTAGGTGACATTGCTGTAGAGACATATCGACAGCTTGGTAAACAAAGTACATAATACTGACACACATGGTAGAAGGACAACAGAACCTGAAATGCAGTGCAAAAGGGTCAATGCAAGACAAACAACATGACTGACATCAGCTGTAACACCAATATACCAAATACTCACTTATTTGTATATTTGGCTGTAGGTCTCAACCAATGCAATGCAATATACGTGGAAAGAATTTTAATGAACTAGGAAATGTTTGTTTTTACATTTCATTCAAAGTAAGCTAGGTCTTGATCAGTCTAATTATACACCATACTGTATATTTGCCTCAAAATTAGCGCAGATCTGGCTGACCTTTCCAGTACAGCTGCATTCAATGAAGCAATAATTAAGAGTCTCATAAGACATGAGAGCTTGCCAATTATTGGTCCTTTAATACAAGGATTTGGGCTGCAAACTCTTTTTACTCTGAAAATGAATGACTGCCTTACAGAGAAATGTCCAAAGCACTTGAAGTACGTTTGAAGACTTTGGTTTAAAGTAACGTCTAGAAGATCAGATGGGGAAAAAAAGATCTGGCAGACCAAATGTACAAACACACAGGTGCCTAATTATAATGATCTAGGACATTTCCAATTAGATCTAGGCCATCTCCAGCGAGGCTTCTCACTTCACTTATACCTACTGTAGTTTTTACTTACATTTTTTTTTTTTTTTTTTAAACCTGCATTAACTGATTGTTTTTGCAACTTGGAAGCAGTGCTGTGTTCATGAACAGTTGCTTATCATTACACATCCAGCAAACGGAGCAACATTAACATTATTTGAAGTCGTTTCTGTACTGATGAATAGAAGTCCAATAATCACTGTCCCTTTAGCTCTGTTTTGGTCTCTACCAACTCTTGAAGGAAATGTCTGGCGCTCTATCTAGCTGCTATGTCTTCCACGGCAGCTCGGTATCACCAAATGGTGTATGAATAACAAGCCAATTTCTCAAGTCATATCGCTATTTATATGCCTTCCTGTGAGTTGTCCATGGTGTTCAGCAAAATAGTTGCTAACTTTGTCTGTCTGTCCTTTGGTGTTGGGCAGGTAGTGTTCAGTTATCAGAGTTTTTTCTCTAAAAACAACTGCCTAATGTTGAATGGAAATCATAGACTGTAGGTAAGAAGTGGACGTAGTCGCCCATTGGTTTGTGGACTGCTGTTTTGAAGCATTGAGTTCCGCATTTTCGTTGTCACCATCTCGGGTTTCTGCAAACAGAATTGACTTGAGCGGGTGGAGCTAAGTAGAACTGAACGCTGAATAAGCCATTTCATTTTTTTAGGGGACTAAAATGTTACAAATAACTTTCTTGATCTGAAAACATACTGTGAAAGGGTTAAAGTTCTAAGACGAAAACACGGACAACTCCCAGACAGGACAACGCCTTGGAAGAGACCTGTCAATCACAAGGTAGCCACGCCCTAAAACATCAACAGCTTTATGGTCCATTTGACTCTAAATGGGACTATAATTTACTAAATGAACATCATGCTGCATTGAAGAAGACTTGAAACTAGCGATTGAGACCATAAACTCATGCTTATAATGTGTACTGAGGTAATAAATCAAGTGAGAAGTAGGGTCATTTTCTCATAGACTTCGATACAATCAGACTTCTTTTTGCAACCAGAGGAGTCGCCCCCAGCTGGCTATTAAATAGAATGCAGGTTTAAGGCTTGGCTTCACTTTTCAGACCCAGAGGTTGCCCACCGGTGGAAACGCTGCTGATGAGTTGTGATACTGAACCAAAACAGAAAAAGTACAAGCAGTCAGACCAAAACAGTTAGATGAAAAATGCTTAAATTCTCCATAGAGCTGAGGTGGACTGCAGAGTCAGGTGATAATTCTCTGTGAAATTGGAATTAAAAGTAGTAATTTGACCAATCGTAAATATATGAATATTGATTAGTGCTGCTTTAAGGCTTTTACAATGAGAACATCACTTGAAATTTAGAGTGAAATGTTCAAATTTTGGCTGATGTAGACTGTAATGTACACTGTGTACTTTTAGGTGACTAAATTTACCTTAACCATAGAGGAGGTGGCAGATCAAAAACTATAACTATGAGTCATTTTGGAAAAAAAAACAGTCTTTCTTGTTTTAGTAGAACTTGTTGGATAAAACATTCTCTTATCATGCTGGTCTTTGTACCGAATGTTCAGGCAGTGAAAGATGTGTTCAATAAAATAAAAAGTCCAATACATATTATAGAAAGAGCCTGTGGTGGAGCTACAGTGTTGCTGTGCAGTATACTTCTTAAAGGAAACAACAATAGTAACCAAAGCAGTACTCTGAAAGTATATTCTATCATTTACTACTTTAGATGTTGTGTTGTTATAGTAATGAACACAATTATAAGCCATTCTGTTGCAAGTTTAATGGTGCAGGGCATTTTATAATAATACGTTTCCACAGTGCCAGACGTTTCTTTATATAATGCTTTGATAATGAGCTGTATATATAACCCTCTGTTCTCTGAAGCGTCGTGCTTTTTAGGAAGCAGCGAGGGGCAGAGAGAGGCCGCTACTTCATTAGCTTTCAAGTTTAGACCTGGTAATTGAAATACATTAGGGCGATCTAAAATGGATCTGATGGTAAATATAAAGTGATTTTTTTTTGTGGAAGTAGGGACGGGCTCTTCAAGCAAATGTAAATTTGTATATGCCAAATGTTTATGTGTGTGTGTGTAATCCGCGTGCTTGCACAGCTTGAGAGAATAAAAGGAAGAGAGAAGGTAAGGGGGGGGAGAAATAGTGAGTAAAAAAGAGAGAGAGGGAGAACTGAGTTCAGTAATATCCATTAGATTTATTGTGGTGCAATTCCCAGTCCCTCCAGTTCTGCCTGAGGGGGACTATATTACATTTCATCACAGTTTCATTTTCTCCTGCAGATGAGAAATGGGAGTTCTGTAGCAGTAATGTAGCATGTATGTGCTAAATCTCATCTCTAATAAAATCAAACACATCACAACTCCTGGCACTTTTGCTACAGGTCCATGACAAAATGAAACACCATCTGTTATCGTATCAAGACCGGCTTATTAGAACATAAAAATCAAACACACCCAAGGAATAAGAATGGGGATAATGAATACAGGAGGTAATGGGATGTGATGGGAGGACTGGCCTTAAAGGTGGGAGACGGGTCCTTCTGAATCAGAGTCACTTTATTCCCTCAGTGCAGTAAGTATATACTATACATTAATAGTGGGATCACATGTTAGCATTGTCCCCGCACAAGTCAAAGCTGTCCACTCAGTCAGACTGTGTGTTGTTGCATTTGTGGATTTTAATAAAAGACTGTCTGGGTGTAGCAGTTTGCTATTCGGATTACAGGTATTTGATATATTTGACCCAGTTCAAATAACTGGAAATAAAAACTGTAATATATTCTGATTTTATTTCCATTTTTGTGAGTTTGGATATGGACATCACTACACTCATGAATGTTATTACATATTCATTCAAATTATGCTTGCAAATCACATGAAAAGTAGAATTTGATCTTTGGTTTATGGTTTATTCTGTGAGACTCATAAGCAACTGTAACTTGATAATCATGGCTCCCATGACTTTAAATACCATACTATAATATTATCATATACTCTTGATAGCAGTAGTAGTAGGTGCAGAAGCATACTTTTAATAGTAGTAGTAGTTTTACTAGAAGCTGAAGTATGTTGTAATAATGTACTTATAATAAATATGGTAGCAGTGTTAGTAGCATGAGCAGTAGTTGTAGTTGTACTTAAAGGTGCTCTATACGAGATTGGGACCATTTCTATTGCCTCCGCACGGCTCTCAACATGGCGACAGCTGAGTCGGCGACTCGTAGCTGACGGTGCTAACAGT
>CAKALG010000035.1:0-14006 GCA_916700815.1 Helicolenus hilgendorfi | reverse complement strand
TCACGCTCACAGGCCGCTATGAGCTGGATGGAGCTCTCTAGAGACCGGTCTGTAGACCAGAGTCTTTTGTTTCCTTGTTGAAGGATAGTTTGTTTGAATATCACAACACAAATATCCATCATAAATTAACAGGAACCTATGTTTATCTGCTTTTTCGGAGTTGAAAAGCTCCACAATCACCCGTGATGGTACAAGGCAAAAGGAGCTAATTAGCAGAGAGGCCAAGGAATCAAGCAGGCGGGGAGAGATTAAGGGAAAAGAGTGCACGACATGAAGGAAAAGGTGATGAATAGGATGAGTATATGGAGAGATGAACAGAAAGAGGAAAGCAGAATTGAGAGGGAGGGAGATAAAAAATTGGGGGAAAAGAACATGGAAATGTCAGTTTAACCTTGTGAGCTTTTATGAGTCACAGAGCTGATGCAGAGGCCAAATGGTTGCTGACAAACCGTCATGCACATTTAGGAGCGCCGTCTGATAAACTGTAAAAACACACGTGCTTATAAAAGTAGCTGATCTCTCACTTGCACCTATAAAAAGAGCCGAGCGTCTCTGGAGACTGCACTCTGTGGTGGTTGAAACACAATTAGGAGGAGCGCTCTAATTAAAGCGGCAATGGAAGCCACTGTGCCCTACCTGCATACTGAAGTGGGTCAGTGGGGGCTTTTTGTTCTCAACACAACACCTAAAGACTCTTTTCACATTTTAATTAGATGTGCAGGTTTTTTTTCAATTAGTTGCTGGAAGGGTGTTTGTGTTTATTTGTGTGTTTGTGTGTACCTGAGAACAAATTAAAGCATTCCAGCAAAGACAAAATAGTCACACATATTAGTCACCAGGAAGTGATTCAAAGGAAATGGTCAGCACGCACCAGCGCCGTAATCACCTAATTCTGAGGGTCTGCAGGGAAATTCCCCCCCAGGAGAAATTATTAGAAACTTGACAGCTACACCGACCATTTAAAGCATTTTGAAACAAAAATCCTAGAAGATTTAAGTATTGTTACAAGAAGGGTTAAGCTGTTGTGATCATATACTTAAAATAATATGTTTTAATATTTATTTTTTCAAATTCTATTGATGAAAAAATACCTCAAGACAACAACTTCATCAGATTGCTGTTCACACTACACAACTTCCTATCTTGACTCCGTTTTATGACGAAAACATGCAAGCGTAGTCATGCTTGTTGATGTTGTCGTTGACATAATAGCTTGTTTCCACACATCTATTTCCTCTATGTAGATCAGTCACTGTGTTATGTGTGATGTTTATTCATGCAAACATCCAAAGTTCTCTAGGTGCAACAACAACTTTGGTCTGTGTTGCAAACGCAACACATAGCACACACAGGTACAGGCGACCCCTTAGTCATACCGACACACAAGGGACCCTTAAGCGTTGGTATGAGATGCACCGGGCTTTCCATTAACTACAATGTAAACCCATCCACGTCAATAGTAAACCCACAGGGAAGGTGCTGTGATGACATAACTGAAAGAGACACACCGGGCGGGCGGAAGGTTAGGTGGATGAGTCCAACAAACACAGAGCTTTCATCCAGGAGGTCGCTGTTCGTGTCCTGTGCGTTAAGTTTCACTTTCAGGTTTCAATCGGCTGTTTGTTTGTGTAAAGTGTTGACAACGTTCAGCTTAATTTTTACTGTACAAATGTAGTAGTTTTAAGCCCAACCAAGTTGTTTTTTTTCTAGACCTACCCATAGTGGCTTTGATTACGCCCCAGGCACACACACGTTACATGGGCACCCGCTCTACCGACTGAGCTAACCAGACGCCCAACACACACACTTTTAACCCTCAGATCTAAATTATAATATATTCAAATTGGAATTTCATTGCCGTCAATATCTGTATGAGTTCATCAGCTCCGTGATATGAATGTGATTGGATCTGACACACGTAATCAAACATAATCTGTCTCTCTTTCGACCTCTCCTCCTTTTTTTCCATCTCAGTTAATCACTTCCCACTCACTTCCTTCTCGTGTCGTCATGTGAAAACGTCGAAGCAGTCAGTGTCACAGGACAGTGTGTCAAGTGTGACAGAAATCCAACGAGATGTGACCCGTGCAAGCTTTTGACACCTAGGGTGATCTCTAGAAAGTAAGAGGGTCAATGGCAGAATGAGCTGCTGGACCAGTGATCATCATCAAATATCTTATTGTCTTCTTGATTAACCTACTTTCAGCGAAATGTATCGTCCTCGTGGCTACGTACAGTAGTATGTAAAAACGGATGGGTGAGGGGACATGACTGACTACCGCTCAGTGCAGCACGGATAGCAAAGTGTGTGGCTGTTAGTCGAAGCTAACCAGCCATGAGCAGCTACTGTCGGACTCTCTGTTTCCTGTGTTATCTCCTCCTCCTCTCAACAATCAAAAGGCCTAAAAGAAAAGCTCCTAACTCCCAGCACCTATACGTCTAAGTCTATGATTGTGAATGAAGTATCTGAGCGTGACGCACGGTGGTGCTCAAAGAAGCTTTTCTGAATAAAAGGTCATCTCATCTGCGTGAAGACACATACATGAAGACTGAAGACTGTCAGCATGAGAGATCACCATTATTATCCACTTGAGAGCAGCATCTCTTTGTTCACCTCGATGAGAACTCTGGGAATTCCATTCTCAGAATTCATCAAATGAGTGCAAACCTTTCCACGATAAAGGCCGGAGCACTCAGAGCACAGCGGCTACGTCTCGGGAAGTCTGCGAATGGAAAGAAAAAATGTCACTTAACTGAAAATTGTTCCAAAGAAAAGTGCACTCTCTCTGTGTTTCTGTGGATTTCTTTGAAGGCAACTTTGACACGCACATGGCAATTTCTTTACAGGAATTTCCGCATACGGCTTGTGCTGTATGTTAATTGCTTGGCTTAAGGCTTCAAAGGAGAGTGGCTGGAGGGACTCATTAAAACAGAGAACAAGGGAAAAAACACAAACAGAATGAGATGAAGGGGGGAGAGGAGGAGGAGTGATGGTCAGGAGGACAAAGGCTATATATTATCTTGTTTGCCAGGTCCAGGAGACGAGGACGTGACTGCCAACTGGGGACTAGAAACATCTCACAAGTGAGTCCGCGGTCGCATGACTTGAAGGGAAAAAGTCTTGGCAGATCTAAAAGTAATCTTAATCAAGGTCACTTACTTTTACCAGAGACAACATTTTTACTTTGAATTCCCAGTCATGTCCAAATTCAAGTCAAATTTCGAGTCCCAGTTAAGGCCTTGACCCCATTTCCCGAAGCATCAAATCCATCTCATGAACGCAAGGTTTCCAAAAAGGTCTGTGACAATCCTGGATGTATTTAAAGTCCTTCTCCACTTCTTTGTGAGTGTTTTTGTTCTTGACAATTTAAGAGCATTCTTATGCTCTGAATTCCGTACAGAGCACCATTATGTTTAACTATTGCCTCCACACGGCTTTCAACATGGACACGACAGAAACAGCCGCTAGCAGCCAACGGTGCTTATTGAATAGGTATTCACTTAGGAGTGTATAGGTGTTGGTTGAAGGGTAGGGATGTAGCCTCGGGTGTGTCGGTAAGAGCACTCAGGACACTCTGATACGCTTGATTCCTCTTTACTAAATTATCTTAACACAAAAGCAGGTGGACGTCATACACACAAAATCCATGGTTCTGATATTAATCCCATGAACCCTCCTACTCAAAGCATTTGTACAGTGTCTTTTGATGTGCTGTCTAAGTCGTAGCCTACATGTTGCTAGATGAATATGCCAAAAAAATAAATAACATATTGCAAAATAAATATCATCCAAAAAGTAGTATCCAATGTGGAGCAAGGAATGAGGGAACAAATAACAGACAACATATTGTCTACAAAACACTGTTCTTGGCACTTTTTGGTCTATTTGTCAATAAAAATACTGCCATATATTCAATATATGTCTCAATCCAGGTAGTAGCAGGTGAGTGATGGACACTGTGGAGAGTGGGGAACTGAAGAATGGCAAGAAACAAACTGGCCAGGAAATACACACACATCGGTCTTATAGAGAGACGATGAAGGACCAGCCCGGTCTCACCAAACGGCGTATGAATGACACAACAATTTGTAAGGCATTTTGCGTCCCAATCGTAATGCCATTCTTGCTTTTGGCGTGCCATTTCAAGCCATGTAATCTCTACTGACTGCAATGTAAAACCATCTATGTGAATATGCTACGCTCAGAGCATATAAAGAAGAGCAAGTGATGTAGTATAAAAAGAGAGAGAGAGTTATTTGTCCGTACTTATATTAGATTGTTTAGGTATTTTACTTAGTTTACGTAATTATTTTGAACCCGACCACGATGTTTTCTTAAACCTAACTAAGTGGTTTTGTTGCCTCAACATAACTGCGACGTTTCACGGTAACAACCTGAGGTGACGCGCACAAGACTGAACATGATTAACAGCTAAAACCACAATATCACTAATACATGTCAAATGCTCGGCAGCTTACCTATCCATTAGGAATTTTGCCAGCTCGAGGTCCGTTTTCATACCCAAAATCAAACGATGGTCCCTCCATGAATCGAAGGAACGGCCAATGTTGATCCTAGTTTTTCCCTCGACGTCGGTCACGTTCCTGTTTTAGAAGACGGGCATTACCAGATATAACTTTGTTTTTTTTGTGCGTCCGTTGAGGTAAAGTGTTGGAGTCTGAGTTGCGGTGGGGGCTGGTCGTTTGTAGGCGTTAGCAGTTAGCTGCACACTGTTAGTCCCCGTAAGCGGAGATGAAGAGAGTAAAGTCACTCGTGAGCGTGCATGACGTCACTTCCGTTGAATTTTACCCGGAAAAAAAGCGGCCCGGGTTCTTCACATTAAAAGCAGTCTATTACCCGATAGAGGAAACAGAAAGTCGCCAAAGGTCTCATTTTTTAGGTTGAGTTACAACCTGTTAAAAAACGTAGATACAGTCTCGACATGACACGTCCTTAAAATGGCGTGCTATTTACACACCGTCCCATGAGATCAGGTCGAGAAGACAGAAAGTGGGAAGATGAAAAGATGTTCGTGTGAATGGATTTTGAACACATTCACAGTGTACAAAAACTCAGACAAACTAAGTATTCAGGAGATGCTTCTCCATATGTCGGCACCCTTGGAAACTCATAATACAATTTACCACAAAGAGAGAGAAAATGCCATTAAGGTTACCACATGTAGTCTGCACTCTGCTGTAATTGAAGGTTTTGTTGTTCCACAATCCATCTATGGGGTAATATTTATCTCCTATAGCTAACTAAACTTCTTATTAAACAATCAATTCTGACTTCACACTAGTCACAACTATGTCGTTGTTCACTATTTCAAATTGTAAAAATTTGCCAAATATGTCTGTTTTTTCAATAATATTACTTTTGTTTTTCCTACAGCACACTCTATGTAATTGTCTTTCCTTGGGTGAAACCAGTTTGCCTGCTTCTCTCCCCGAATCGTTGCTGAAATCAGCAGCAGCTGAATGTCAGATTATCACCCACAGCCAAACATTTACTCTGACAGGGACCTCGGTGTTACTGTACAAATCACAATCCAAGAGCAATTTCCCTGAAATGTTCTCACACCACGTAGATAATCAGGCTTTGATTGCGAGCGATACTGCCTACCACTTATCAACAGTCCTACTAAAAAAAAGAACAACATATGGCATGTTGGATAGTATTAGTATCCAACAATGAACAAGTTCTCTGAATAACAGGTGGTTTATTATTTAAGCAGACAAAAAGGCTCAGCTCCCCCTCATCACAGCCCAGGAAGTGAGCAGCCAGGTGCAGGGCATCCTCTGCCATGTTTTTCAAGGCCATGCTTTTGTGTACGCATTTGAGAGACAAAAAAACCCAGCAAAAGAACGAGCGACTTAACAGGCATTCATTCATTCTGACGTTTATTTCGGTTACTCCGCCAGCCTCGGCGGGCAACACCGCGAGATAGTCGTCGGGGTAATCAATTAACAATAGCGCTAATCACGGCCCTCGTTGTGTTATGCTAATGTGTATGGGGGTAAATGCACTGATAAGTGATTCCAGAGAGCCGTGCAGGCCAACATGGCAGCGGTTTGCTGCTGAGCCGCGTGTGGAACGCTTACTGATGAATGACTGCGAGGCTGTGGGAGGAGGACAGCAGGTGTGATTCATGGAGGAAACTGGAGCTGCCACTTCTTACCAACTTTGCAAACATTGCAAAATGATCTGCATGGTGTTTGTGTGCTGTGCCTGTGTTCTACTGTGTGCGCATGCTCACATGCATGCAAATGTGCTAGGCATATATAGCTACTGGTATTTACCAGAGATTGTTACAACGATCTACCTCCTTTTCCAAGAATAAATACTTGCGGAAACACAGAATTTTTTTAGCATGTGTGTGTGCATTTGTGTCTGTGTGCACCCGTCAATTCACACACTGGGGACTATTAATTGTGCTGAAACAATCACGCCTTCTCCTAGCGCTGAGCGGTATTGACTTAAATGTATATCACGGTATAATTTGAGGCAGTAACAGTATATTAGTTTTTCTTAATAAATTCAATATAAATGCTTCTGAAGGGGTAAAGTACTGGTGGTGCGTCAACTGCATGGCAGCTATTACTGTACTCTTAACTGTATTACTGAGACCATACACTAGAATCACCGCTTTGCGGTTGTATGCCTCTGTCAACCTGTCAAGTTAGAGTTTACATCCCTTCATCACTTTATTCTATTAGACATTTGTGGGAAATTTTCATGATCAGCATATTCATTATTGAGTTTTGGTTTATTAGGTCACAGTGACCTTTGACCAGCAAATTCTATTCAGTTAATTTTTGAGTCGAAGTGGACGTTTGTGCGATATTCAAAGAAAATCCCTCCAGGCGTTCCTGAGATATCATGTTCATGAGAATGGGATGGACATGAGGTCACAGGGACCTTTGACCACCAACATCTTATTAGTTCATCCTTAAGTCCAATATTTTGTGCCAAATTTGAAGAAATTCCCTCAAGATTTTCCTGAGTTATTACATTAATGAGAAGTATCTACTGTACATTTGTCCGTACGAACAACCTGAAAACATTATGACTCCAGCTGCAGAGGCATAAAAAACCCCCAAATCTAATAATAATAATAATAAAATAAATACTGATTTCAAGTACAGCAGGAGAGGCGGTTTATTTCCCCCGACCAACTCAAACACAATGAATCAATCAAAATGCAAAATCTGTTCAAAGTCAGTAACTCGTCTTCAGTCACAGTATTGCAGGAATTGGCATGATTGCTTCGGAATAGTCCAAAATAATTTAATCTTTGCTGCACCTCCGTGTGCATGTTTACTTAGCCTCAATGCTTGTCCCTTTAAATGCAATCAAATCTAACAGCAGATACTCAAATTGAAAAGTAAATTCAAAGTACAGCAGGACAGGACGTTTTTTTCCCAACCAACATACACAATGCAACACTCATAATACAAAACTGCAAAATAAATAGCTGCTCTCCAGTTGCAACAGAGTCTCACAGCAGTTTGTGAAATAGTCACACAATTAAATCTATTTGATTTGTGTACATAAACATGAATTTCCCCTTTTTCTTCATCAAAGCACGACTTTCAACAACGTATTTTTCACGAGTTTTCCTACGAATGTCCAGTAACAAAATAAAATGAGTTAGTTAAGTTTATGAATCATTCGACTTGGTTAGGCTTAGACAACAATCTACTTAGTTAGGTTTAGGAAAAGATCGCCGTTTGGGTTAAAACAACTCCGGAAGTGTTGTAACAAAAAAATCAATGGGTGTCCTGGGAAAAAGGCCGGTGTTTTTTGACCCCAGCCCGACCTCCTCCCTACATGGCATTTGCAGCTCTCAGAATTGATTTTGTGCTGACCATCATGAAAAAAATGGGAATTTCGTGTCTGTGTACACAAATCATTACATTAAATTTCGTGACTATTTCAGGAACTGCTGTGCAACCGGCTGCCAGTTACAGTATTGCAGGAATAGGCCTGCATAAGGCCAACAAGTACACTCAAAAGTATACTCAAAGTGCAACAGTGCCAGTGTGATAAGTCTCTTAGTGCACAAACAAATACTGTCAACATTCCTGTTTGTGTTGGTTTACTTAGCCAGCCTCATTATAGCAGAAAACAAGTGTGTCAACTGTCTTCAGAGCAGATGTGTGTCAGGTCACAATGTTGCCACCAGTGCTGAATGCCCTCTGAAGGGGCACTAGTGGCAAGATTACAAAGGTACTTCCTTGCCATGCTTGAGAAATTGGCTCGGTGCACTCTCCGCCACTGCAGTGGAGCTGCCCCACCATCAACCTCCAATGCCTGCAGGTAGCTCTTGAACTCAACTTCAATTGCATCTCTGTTGGAGAGGCCAGCTGGGCCAGGATGTTCTCTTAACAATTCTCTCTGTGGACAAAAACATGTAGGTCTATGAAATGTTTTGTTGGTTGAATCATAAATTCTTACAGTGGGCCTTTATGGTAAACATTTGATTTGAATGAGTTCAGCTACTAACTAAATAACTAATTCACTTGTTTGAATGACATACAAATAAAATAATTCATTTTTTTATATACGTGTATGAATCCTAAATTTAAGAAAAATAGCCTGAATTACAGGCCTTCTATTTTATTGGAAACTCAAACTGGTGGTATAGGCACATCACCTACCGATGGCGAGATGAAGCCTGTGGCCGAAGCACTGTAGTTTGTCCAGTTGTTCAGTGCCACAGCTTTGACAACATGTGCCCCATTGTTGGTGGTTATGTATATTTGCGACTAGGGGGGTACCCAGTGCGCTAAAAAGTGACATCAAGTGGTCCTGACCAAACGTCCGTATATGACGAGTTATGAATGAGAATAGGTTGGCTGATGACGACGAGTCCGACAACGAATTCAGGGACAACTTATTTTGGTTGAGCAACATGAGGTCTCAACCGGCAATAGTTCTTCTGTTGTTATGCCCAGAAAACAAAGCCTGAAGTTGAAATGCTGTAATCAATTAGGAAAGCAGAGTAAACATATTTCTCCTGCACAAAAAGAATAATGGTGAAAAGGGCAGACTGCAAAATCTGTAAATGTAAACTATGCAGGTGGTTTACAAGTAGCCTAATCAGACATGCAGCCTCCATCTCCAATCCATGCTGCAGAGCAGAATTCAGCAGGTGGAGAATCAAGTGGAGAAGGTTACCTCAACAGTGGATTTTCTCACATACCTCACGTTACTTCAACAACACCAAAGTGGTCACCTGGGGCAGATTTTCCTCTCCTGCCAGAAGATAAATCAAAACAAACAGAGGATCAGATGATAGTGCATGGTTGTCATTGTGTTTTTAAAGAGGTGTTGCCGTTCTATTAAAAGATATTACCACATAATCTGGATTAAGATCATCAGAGAATAAATTGACAATGAGGTGTTTTCTACAGTGTTGTTGTTTTCTCCATTTATGGCAACAATTATGCCGAAGAAAAGAGAAATACATTGTCATGAAAAAAGTTAAAATCACAGAAAAACATTAAAGTCTAATGTGATATGTGCATTAAGTTTTTGTCTGTGATGGTAAACTCAAAAGGCCCCTTAGAGGAACTTTTCATAAATCATCAGTCTAAAAGCCTCAAATTGGTCCTCACAAAGGTAGAACAGCACATACACACAGACATTTTATATTTAATTTCCTGATGCAAAACACATTTTTTTACCAGGCGAAACACAACATTTAACAATATTTTTCTTTACATATTCTACAGTCCTTTCCTTCGGCAACTTCTAAGGACTTTCAGTCCCAAAGCCTTTTTTTTAAATATATTTCACCAAAGCCAAACAATCCTTGACAAAGCATGTCGAGAACTTGTAAAGAGGACTGTGTGCCAAAAAAATGCTTTTGATGTTCTTCACATCCCTGGAGCTGTAAGTCGAAGACTCAGAAATAAATACTGTGCTAAACTGTCAGCTCTCGGTTGGAAACTCGCACCAGCACCAGTCGCCTCTTTGCTGCTGTCTGATGGCCAACTTCAGCCCACTGATTGCTAGTAGTGTAGTGCCAATGATGGTGCGGAGAAAGAGAGAGAGACTACTGCAACAGTTGTTTGTGAATGGCTGCTGAAAGGTGGCCTAAACTTTAAAACTATGACGATTTAAAATAGTTAATCACAATTAATCGCACATTTTCTTTCTGTTCAAAATGTACCCTTTTCAGTATTCAATATATTTTGGTGCTAAAACATAACCATAAAAAGGTAAATCGTGCTTTAGTTGCTACAAGCAGATTGCGTAGGGAAAATACATGAAACATGTTGTCTGTGAGCGAAAATGCAAATTAGGACTATATAAACATAATGTCTAGGAGAAAAGGTATTAGGAATTAGATGCTTGCGGTGGCTTTAATGTGTTAAAAAATAAGTGTTTTTCTCAGTCCAATTTGGTCCAAACGAAGAATCCTTCCCTACATAATTGTAAGTTGTTTACAATTGTTGCTGTTTTCCCTTTTTGAGCTTTTACTTCAGTCAGTCACATTGAAAAATGTGTTTTATCACTCATTATGTGGAAAACTCTCCACACAAATAAATCCATTACACAGTGAGTGACATTTTCAGTTCACATCTGTAGTCTCGGTCTCAGTGACACAGCAGACACTTTGTTGAACAATAACACAAATGGGATGAAATGCCAGATTTGGTGAAGCCAGAGTGCAGCGGTGTGTGTGTGTCTGTGTGTTAGTGCCGAGACATTACGCAGCCCAGTGATTTCCATTTAAATTTCCCTTTGGTCCTCTCACCATGTCTCCTCTGACTGTGGCCGTCCCCGGTGGCTCCCCGCTGCAACACTTAGTGCATTTGGGAGGTCAGTGCTGTTTTAATAGCCTCACGGAGTCAGCTCAAGGGCTAGGTGCTGGTGGAGTGTTAACCACATTAGGCAGCTGGGTGCTGGTGGCGGCAAGGCAGATCGTCCTCCAATCACAACTGCACTTACTTAAAAGTCAAACAGCAGAATCTCGCTTCTCTCGGTTCTTACTTACCTTTAGATGTCATATCAACAGAAATTACCCATAATATCCCCCAGAATGGTCTAATAGCCCTGTCAATGACATGTCTCAGGACATGACATGAACTTTGAGGTCTATATTTTCTCCTCTCTCTCTCTCTCTCTCTCTCTCTCTTTGTGTAGAGCTGAATAAATGCCAGCATTTATAATCAGGCAATTATCCAAAAGAATGCCAGCAACAAATGTATGTGCTACATTTCTATGAACTGCAGGGTCGCAGGCTGCTCTGAACAACCACACAGGTGTTTGTGAAAAGAGGCCGCATGAACGATTAAAATTCATCTGATGAACATCAACAGTTTAAAGGTGCCCTGTGGAGTGTTGAGGTGTGATAAGGCCACAAAAAAGCAATTTAAGTTTATGTCTGTAGCTTAATAATATAACAAACATAGTCATTTTAAGCCAAACCGTGATGTGTTTTTTTTTTTACTACACCTAACCAAGTAGTTTTGTTGTGTTTTTTGCTTTGTTTTTACTACATGTTCAAAACTATTTAAAAACACAAGACTTTCACCCAGGACACTGAAGTTCACATCCCGTGCAAAATCAACAATGTTTAGTTGTCTTTGTGTTCATAGTTATTTCAACCCAAAACAAAATGTTTTTTCCTTCAAACTTAGCTAAGTCTTTTTTGTTGCCTGAACCTAAAGCAGTTGTAGTTTTATTGCCTCAACCTAAGGGAGTTGTAGTTTTGTTGCCTAAACCTAAAGAAGTTGTAGTTTTGTTGCATAAAAACCTAAAGAAGCGTTTTTGTTTGTGTTCAAAACGTGACGTTTCATTCAGTTTTACATGTTAGGACGTGTTGTTTTTAAGTCTCACTTTCACTTTTACAACATAGTAGGAGTAATAAGCCCCTAATAACCCACATCTATGGTTCTTATAGCGACTAGTAACGTTCTATTTAATGGCCTCATAACAGTCAAATAGGGTGCTTATTGCTATGAGAACACAATTGAATTTGCGTCAATGCAGCTTTTAAAAACAGACAAAACACACACCCAAGTAAATAAAACAGTCATCACATTTCTACATTCAAATATACATAACATGATAAAGTGCTTTGTGCTGCTACATTCGTTTTAAAGTCCTAAGAGAAACTTGACAGAGTCAGCATATTTGCAGGAATTGTTCCAACTCCAAACAACACATCTTTTGCTTAAATTCTGAAAGCTGGTTCTGTGAAAGCGTTGGTCACGTATTTTTAAGTTTATTAAACTCTGGTGGCGGTGCTGTTTCAGACGGTGTTAAAGTTTAAATACCTAGCATGTCTCCTATACCTGTTCGTCATTTTGTATCTGTGAGCCTGCACTTCTTTCTCTTATCAATGCATCCTTTCATTTCCCTGACTGAGAAGCAAATTGGGAGTGTGTGAACACAAAAACTTTTATGATTGTACAATTATTATGTCCCATTAAATCAATTTGAACCTACTTCCCCCCGACTCTGCTGTGTGACTCTGATTTCTTTGTGGTACGGAAGTGCCACAGTCATTTCCTCTCGTCTTTCCTCTGCTTCATGAAAGCACCAATGCTATGCTTCTAATTTATATTAGATGTAAGGGTTTCAAAACAGATTTATTAAGTCCTTCAAAAACTTTTTAGTGGCACAAAAGTTGGAAGAGAGGAAGAGAGTGACGACTGAAGACACAAAAAAAAAGATTTACTGCTCGGGCATGTTTATAGTGTCATGTATGCTAAGCACCTATTTTTGTGAAGTTGTAGCATGATCATGTTTTCTAAAGTCTCTAACGTCTTCCTTGCATGTGAAACAACTAGATTTCCACATCGGTCGTGATTATAAAACTCCTGTAATCTACAGACATCTTCTAAAAGACAACATTTTAAACTAGAATGGCACTTGGAGAGCGCAGACCTGCGCCAACGCATGACTTTAAAAACAGATGACAGCTCACAGCTGGCGGTTGCGTGAGGTGGCTTATTATTAACACGGTGTGTTTCTGTGTAACGTATCGGTGGATGCCTCTCTCATTCAGCAACCTTGTTATGTCTGTATGAAGATAGAGATTGGATTGGACGGCCAGCAGCTGCCGCACACACGTATCTCTCTGCTCTCAGAAGGAGGCGGGGTCATGCGTCATCAACGCGTCATCACTCACACTGCACATGTGTTATACCCTGTGGTCTTAATGCTCAGGCTGATCAGAATCCTTAAAAAAATTCCTGAATTCGGATCATGATCCAGATCACCACCAAAATCTAATGGATTGTTCATTGTGCTATACTCCACCCCTCCAAAAAATGTCATTCAAATCCATCGCAAAATTTTGGAGTAATCCTGCTAAGAGACAGACAGAAAACCAACGCCGGTGAAAACATAATCTCCTTGGAGGTAATAAGGCACTTTGGATTACAAAATGTGGAGACATCTGCTGCTGAAATGCTTTGCAGACTATGAGTCAGTAAACCACGTGTAATTGACTCCCACATAAAATAAAAAAAAGCCTTGCCACTTTGACTTGCATAACCTGAAGCTGGAAAAACAGTGGCCAGTCTACCCATTTACATCAGCTTAAGTGGAAGCATGTTTGTTTAATTTGACAGATAAAAACCTCACTAAAACCCAACTGGTGGCCCTGTCAGAAAAACAGTCCTCTTCTTCAGCCCCTCTCCTGTTCCAGCTTCCCACCTGTGAATCTTCTCTCATTTCACTATCTTCTCTAATCGAGCGCCCTCTGATCTCTTCCCTCCAAACTGCTGCATTCCTCAGATTCACCAGACAGGGACATGCTTGATGTTTAATCAGCTACATTACTCTCCGCTCACACTCTGCACTCTCTTTGTTCTGGCTTGTTTGTCCCTCTCTCTCTCTCTCTCTCTCTCTCTCTATCTCTCTCCCTCGCCGCATCTCTTCTCTTGGCCTCCTCACCTCACATTTCCCATCCCATCCCCACCCCTCCCCTCCCTCTCAAGACCCCGTGGCTCTGAGCTGTTCGTGTTTGTCAGATCCATTA
>CAKALG010000034.1:0-18066 GCA_916700815.1 Helicolenus hilgendorfi | reverse complement strand
GCTCTCTCCGTGTGGGAAGGGACCGGATTCCCGGCGCAACTGTCAATCGGAGCGGACTGTGATTACAGCGAGGGATCTGTGGCGATGTCGACACCCCTAATCATTTAACATGCTTATGCTGAGTGACTCTTTGCCATCAGCATTCATAACCATACAATCTTTATGATTAAATTGTTTACTAGAGCACCAAGTTCTTCATAGATTTGATAGATTGATGCATTTAACTTAACAAAATGTTCTTCCGGGGGAGCAGTACACCAAAGTCTCTCAAAATCATGGAATTATGTCATCGAAAGCTGCCCCCCCCCCACTTCAGAACTCATTCCGGCGCCAGTGAGCCACAGACTGGGAAGGGAAGTCGGAACGTGTTGAGAAACGGACTAACACGTTGTTGATTTTGGTCTTTTAATCGGATTTGTTGACCGTAACAAAAATCGGCATCCTTATCCTTTAATCTTGATTGTAACACCGTACCCCCAAAAGCTCTAGGATATGTTCCCGACATGTGGGTGGTTTAGCCCCGGTACGTGCCTCTCAATAGTGATGTGTGTGGTTTGCTACAGTATGGTACTACTGTTGAGTGTGACGTGTGTATAACCTTGAGCCACACTATCAGGATGTGAATGGACTTAAGGATTACACTGGCTCTCTTGTCTAAGTCAGGTTCTCGCCGGTCAGATCAATATACTGATTAGAGTGGAATAAGATAAACCCTGAGATCGAAAGGAGCTCTAATTTACTGTCTTATAGAGGGGGTAGTTGGTGTGTGACTCACTCTCACACACAGATACGCAAACACACACCTCGCAGATAGATCAACTTAAAAGAGGATAGGGCAAGCTGTGTGGTGTCTGTTTCATCCCGACTCGGAGGCTGTTACAGTTGGATTTCTCCTTGCACAAAGTCATATCCTAGGTAACCAGCTATTATAACACACTGCACACTTGTGCTGGACAGTATTATTCACTGACTACAATACAGTAAACCTCATTCAAGTTCTGATGATTCTTTTAATAATAATAAAAAAAAATAGCTATAAGTAAACTTGGTCTGACTTTTCCTTTCTGGTGCAAGTAGTACTCAGACATTTTTTGATATGCCACTATGTCACATGTCATCCCTCTATTTTTAACATGTGTCCTTCAAGTGTACGAGCCTTAGACCATTGTGGTGACACACATTGCAGACCAAAGATTCACTGTAAAACAGGCCAACAGGACTGTTTCTTTTTTATTTTTACTGCAGACATGATAACCTTGACAGTTCTATTTTCTTTCTCCCTTTCGTCCCCATTGTAAGTCATGCAACAATGCATGGCTATTCAACCCAAGCGCCGGCAGCTCGCTCGGACAAAGGGAGTATATCGAGACAGAGAATGGCCTTGTTGTCAACAAACCATTTTTTTATGGGATTAGTGGGAGATAGAGACGGAGAAGAAGAAAAGGGAGAGAGTTTAACATTAATTTATTGACCAAATAAAGAAGTACCCTATCATAGTCAATTTCCTCTTACACAAGGGAAGCAATATATTGAAGTCCAGACTGAAAACCTATGCACCAAAACAACAGCTGCCTTCCATCTCTTGTATACTTAGCCTGGCCAACAACTACTTCCACTTTCATACAATTGCATATGATGCATTTACAAACAACAAGGAGAGAAGAGAAAGATCTTGAACACCACAGCTACATTCCTTTTAAATCGGAACACCCACGTCACCATTTAACCATCCAATTAATCTATTTTATGTGCATGGTCCTCTATAAATAAACAACAAAATAATTAATTTAACGGTTATGTATTTTCTAGCGTTTACTACACTACAACTGTGCATCATTTGTGTATCATGTCCAAAGATTCTGTTTATTTACAGACAACTGGCAATACACAGAACAATGTTAGTTGGCAACAGGGATGTCCAGTGTAATTCTTAATTTGGGGGACAACATTGTTGAAGTCAAATGTCTGATGCTGGAAAGCACAGTTTACTTCTGTCTACAGATGCACAACACTCTTGTTGACCTTTTCCCAAGTACACCACTACTTAATCAGAGGTTTGTTGAATGTCTCTGTCTGTTAAGTCTGCAAGTATTGTTCTGAGGTCCATTAGTGCTCCATGTAGAGACTCCTATTAACATGTACTGCAGAGAGAGGTCAGATGGGCCAGTTATATCATTATGAGGCTCCATATTCGTAACAGCCCTGTTAAATTGTGGCAGGTCATTAAAATACACTTTGCAAGTCAGCATATGTAATTTCATTGCTCAATTTCTCTCCCTTGTATCTCATAAAAAATATTTCCACAAATTGAAGATGGTCACCAGCTACAACGCTGACCACAAGCACTAATCCATGCTAAACTGCTTTTAAAAGGATAAGTTACACCCACCTTTGAAGTATACTAATACTGCCTCAACCTTAGGCGAAAGAACCTGATGATGTATATAAAACTGTGAACTGAAGCCATAATGTTAAAGCAATTTAGTCATTGGCAATGACTCCCTGTCTGCCAGGGTCAGACATTTATGAAAGCCTGGGGCACAAATAGCCTTGAGATTTCATAAAGGGCCATAAACAAAAAATATTAAACAACTAATTATGGTTGAAATAATCTTGACAGTCAATACAAATATGGATTGATGGGAAAAGGCATCCTCTGCTTCTGTAAGCCACCATTTCATAACGGTGCTTCCATACTTAAAAAGACTGAAAGGCTTACCTAAGATAGAGATTTTTTTATCCAGCACCAACATGCGAGGCAGCAACCATTTCCACCTTTTCAGACTACAAACATCCACAACTCTTCGAACAGAATAGAAACAGCCACCACTAACCTCCCCTCAGATCACCATTTTTAAGGTTGGAGCTGTCAAGGTGCGTCCCAATAAACTGCAAGGCAGATAAATGGAATGCACCAAGAGCACAAAAGCATTTAACCCATTGGCAGCAATAAGAAAAGGGCACCTTTCACTACTAAAATCATATCCAGATCAGGCCCTAAGAGATGAAAGACATTGTTAGTCCGGGTTCTTCAGGCAGACTGTTCCAAATCATTGTCATCATTAGTCTTTAACCGGGACACCAGAGGAGTGTGAAGGCTCTGTGCAGGCTTTGTTTTATTATTTCATTTAATTTAATTAAAATATTTATGCTTATTTCATGGATACGGGAAGTAGGGGTGCTGAGGGGGATGCAGCACCTCCTAAAAAAAAAACAAGGTATTATAAAGACTATCACTTGATAAACAAGTTTAAACTTAGTGTTTAATCTATAGGCTAGTGTTTCCCCTTTCTTACTGGGATGCAGGCTAATTGTAGTACACAAGTGTTTGTGGTTGGAAAGTGGATTTGCTTTGTTTTTCATCTGTTTATTATCATATGCATTAGTCCATTATAAGATTCCTTGTGATACAGACTCTATTGAGCATGAAAACATTTACTGGATTCTCTACTAACAGTGACAAACAGAGTGATGGCTGACCCAGCATGGGTTGGATGTGCATCTGCAGATCCGCGTTATATTACGTATGGTGTATGAAATGTCTATATCGTCACTGTACTGCATTTTAATAAAATAAAATGATAATCTGGCTGTGGGTCACATCTCTTGCTCGATTCAGGCGCTCTTCCTCTCCTTGCAGTTCTTGAAGTAACATCTGTTGATTTTTTTTTTTATTGTGATGAGGGCAAAGATGTACTGTACGGACTCTACGCAGCCGGGGACATTATTTTAATACATTTTAATCGCTCAATAAACTACAACTACCAAGTAGAATAGCGATGCGCACATCAAAGAAGAGCACACACCCTCGCCTCAAACAAACAAGCGGCTCTCACATGCATCGCACTGGTGCTGCTGCGGTAATTTCATTCATATAACAGACCGATTTTTTCGTAGCACATGCAAGTGTACAGCCCTAATTGTTTAGATTATAAAATATAATGGCCAGTCTGAATTACTGCACAGTCATAGTCACAGTAATTTACTTTCAGCAGATTGAAATTTGATGTATTTCTCACAGTTTTGACTGCACCTTAATTATCATCTTGTCTGTACAAGAGCCTATAGAGAAAGAGAGGGACAACTAGACATTTATAGACAACTAGACAAGATATCATTTCAATGCTAATAAAAGCCTAAATAATAATAAAAAAGAACATTTTACTACACTCAAATGCTCTCTGATGGACCAAAATATACTTTTTGAACAGAATTTTGTGGATATGCAGATGTTCTCTTTCTGCCTGGCAGGTCTTGAACTTTATATAGTGCTATTCAAACATCTTGCCCTGTTATGTGTATGATTTTTAAGATTGAAAATTTGCAAATGCCCAAAAATTGTATACCTGCTGCAGTTCAGTAAAAATTAACTCTCCTCAATATATTTTGAAAGAAACATTAGGTTATTAGTATTCATCTGAAAACGTACTACTTATGCTGAGAATTAATACCTGCAGATAGCATTTACCACCACCATCCATCCATATATGGCCATTATCTCAAAGCAACATCATGCTGAATTTCCATTATAACTTCACAGGTATCGTGTTGATTGCTATAAACCAAGGGATAGGCTACATCAAACTAATTAAAACTTTTGATTAACATTGACGTTGCTGAAAAGCCAGCACTGTGTTTTGCAGATACAGCCTTGACAGCTGAAACACTTTTACTATCACACATTTTACTGTCTGCTCGCTTAAAGCCCTACAGCTTAAAACCATTTTCAAAAAGAGTTAAGCTCTTTTTCTCTCACTCTAGGTGAAAAAAACACTCACATGCACATTGACAACATGAAGTTTGACAGAGCAATCTACTACAGGAAGTTGAATTGCTTATGTTGTGCTTTTATTTTGGTAAACCCATTCTAATCACTCTGAGGTCCACTTCCGGGAGGCGTGTTTTCACAGAGTGCAGCCACAGGTCTCCAGCTGCCATCAATTACCTGGTTAGGCCAAACCAAGTGGCCAGGGAAGAGAGGGATGTAGGTAGTGTGGTTTCTTTAAGTTGGATTGGTTTGATATTTCTTCAGTTTATTATGCTTTCTGTTTAAACTATATTAGACCATAGTCATGTGTATTCTGTATATAGTAATATTGTGATGGGTAATTTGTAAATACATTTAGTTAATCTATTTGGGGAGTGTGTATGTGCTCTTTATTGTTAGGAGGAACCACTGGTAGATAGGCCAGCTGGAAAGGCAGTGAAATTGTCAGAGCAAGGTGAGGGTCAGGTTGAGTGTTTCTTCAGCCAGCAGAGTCTGCTTTACCTGTCAATATGTTTCATTGTCCAGCTGCCTGTTTGCAATGGGTGAGATTTGTGGAATTCTTTTTTTCATTTGTTACTAATCACCACTAAATATAACAGGGCTCTGGAAACATCTGTCTGACTCATCTGCTCATTTCTCAACCACGTCATACACCTCCATCATCCTGGTTGTGAGGGTTCACCACTCCTAAAACCTTACAGTTAGCTAGCTAATTGTTAACGTTAGCCTATAGCCTTAAAATGAACACGCTAGTTTACAACACCAACCATTATCCTCAATGGGCACCTGCCCAACTCAGTAAGTTTTCATAGTGTCTCCAAAATGTGGAACAATAAGTCAACAAAAGGCACATTTTAATACAAAATAGCTACACGAGGAGTGAGGTTGTACTTATCAATGCTCCAGCATATACAGTACATCCATGTGAGTGAAAGAACATGGCGGCTGTCAGGTTCGTAAAGAGGCGCTGGCCTACCTGCCAAAATGTCTGGATATTTATTAAAGTAGCACTCAAAAGGGTTGAACACCACTGACATTATATTTTCTCACTAGTAAGGAGTCATTACATCAGAATCGACACCAGAACATCAACACTCCACTCTAAACTGGCCTAATATGTCAAAGCAAATATTCAGTGCTAGAGTAGGAACTTGTAACAAGGTCATGCCAAGCTTCAGTAAGACGACAGGTAAAGAAATATCAGTCTCCTGAGAACAGCGAAATGTGTTGGTCAACATCTACCGGACTTTAAACAGCAGCCGGTCCACCACTATGGACACTAGTCCTATGATAGCTGATACAATCATCCTTCTATATGCTTCCAAGTGTTCATCCAGATCTCAGTAAAATACAATTTTGTATCAAGTAAAAAGTCATGGAAAATAAATGTCTTATTTGAAAGTGCTCCTACAATAACATTAGCCATGCCTGCAATGTCATATGAAGAACTGTTTACGTTTCCACAATCTACTACAGAGATACTGCAAACACAGAGATTAGATTATCAGAGCGATTAATCTTTGTTCAGACTCACTGCGAACCAGCAGAAGGCAGAAAGGGTGACTTAGAGAACAGCAGAGTAAGGGCTGGGCTATAGAGATGAGAGGCAGACCTATGACCTATTTGAGTGAACCTCACCTTGACCAGGCAAGTGTTCAGACAAATGGTGAAGTTAGTCATGTAAAGATAACAATAATCTTTCAGTTTGGCGAGTAACTGTCCAAAGCAACTGAAGTGTATGTCTTCAAAACCACGGATGGTAGACCCACCAGGACTCAAGTGATCATTTTAAGTTGGTTGGGGTTGTAAAATCATCAAATTGGGGGATGATATGACAGTATGGGGGTAATGAAGGAATATGAGACAACCAGTTTCTGTGCTGTTGAGGTAGACATATCAGACCACAGTGAGATCGTATAAGGATACCTCAAAATGACCTGTAAAAATCAATACTAGATGAACAGCTGTACTCCATGACTTTTTATGCCTTACACAGCAGTGGAGGTTACAGCCAGGCTTTAGCTTCTACCATCTCTAATTGTGTAAGGCTCAAGTTTGCTTCAGCCTGTGCTGTCACCTCTGATGGATCATCATATATATATACTACCACTGCTGCATTTTCTCTATGCTTACAGGTATAGAGCATATATAGAGCTCCACTTTTTCTTTTTTTCCATGGGCACATACACCTTTGCCCTGAGCGATAGAGATACAGAGAGGGAATGAAAGGATTATGAGTGAGCATAACATTGAAGTAATACACTGTAGGTGGTTTGCAGTAAGAAGGATTCATTTTTAGACTGAAACAAATTTGTTTTTCAAAAAATATGATGCGCCAAAAGAGCTGTTTGGTCTGTCAATTAACAAACTAATGTACCAATCAACTGATGGATCATCATGGGCATCTCTAGAGTGGCGCCTCTAAAGTGGCAACAATGATCTGCTAATTGAATGAGTAAGAGATAACTTTGGGAAACAGGTTGGGATGTCCGACTAATGCTTTATTGTCTTATTTCACCAGGTCGGGCCAATCACTGGTCAGCCATCATTGGTGCCTCCCACTCTAAGAACTATGTGCTGTGGGAATACGGTGGCTTTTCTAGCGATGGAGTTAAACAGGTAGCTGAGCTGGGTTCCCCTGTCAAAATGGAGGAGGAGATCAGACAGAAGGTAAGATTCTCCAGCACTAGGAGATGATTGATGTGCTGTACATGTTGTGTATAAAGTACAATGGAAAAGAATCCACAAAAAATATTGATGTACATATACATTTTTTGGAAGATATACAGTCATGGTATTTAACAAATGCATGAGTTTATTCTTTGTTCTTTCTGGGAATATTGTGCTTTGAGTAAAACTGGTAAGAGATGAGCTGCGTTACACTGCAGGACCCTCAGAGGATGTTCTAGGTTGTGCACACCTGAGTTCAGCATGGGATGAATTGCTTTGACATTGTTGTCCAGATTGATTAGTGCTTTCAAGCATCTACGCTATTCTTAGACTGCCTCCACATCTACTGCGTACACAACCAATACACGGGGGGCAGGGGGTAACTCTGTAGGACCTAGTTTGGATGTTAAAAGAAAAGGTTAGAAGGAAATATCACTTTCCAGTGTGTCATGAAATGAGGCCAATTATATATGCCTCCAAAAGGCTCGCATTCAATTCTTGCATATAAGTTCATCTTTGATCTGACTTTGGGGCTTGATATAACCCTTATCATGTTAAGGAGGTGTTTTGGAGATTGCATCCACAGGAAGTAGCTGTTATTTCCGTCATTAACTCAGTGTTGATAAGTAATCGATTCCAACTAAGTTGGGTTTCATCTCCCTTATACTGTGCCCAAGGGAAATTTTCTCTGCTTTCACATTTTGAACTGCCTTTCACAGCTTTCACCTTTCTTTTACATATTAAATTGCATTTTTTTTATATATTTATTTTGCTCCATGTTCTTTCTCCCTCCTTGGCCTCTCTTCTCGTTATTATTTCCACAAACAGCATGGCATATCTTTCTTCTTCCCTCTTCTCCATGGCTGCCTCTCTCACTCTTAGAAAAACCCATGCTGGCAGAGCAGATGGTCCTGCAGAGTGCTTATTGCTGGCTAATATTGAAGACCTGGAGTCACAGCAGATAATGAGTGCATAGTGTGAGCAATGGGGTCTCTGTGTCATTGCTGCCTTCCCACTGCTAATACAGGCAGTACACTCCTTTTTTTCCTGTATTCTCCTCTCTCGGCTTGGATCATTAGAAGCGTTTCCTCTAAGCTGCGAGGTGAGAGTGAAGTGGCCCTAGATTTGATTGACCAGTACAGTAAGTGCTGAAAAACATACATTTTAATAGTTATTTATGATTGAATGTTGCTGTGTTCGCAGTTAACTTGCGATTATTTCTGGAGCACATGAATAATGATAATTAATTTACCCACATAATCAATCATATATGCCTACCCAGAGATCAGTTACATAAACCAAGAGGGACAACCCTCTGCTCTCTATATGCGAGTTGAGGATTGTGTATAGGACATACAACAGTTAGATTGTGCAGTTTATCAGCAGGTATGGTGAAATGATTCAATGGGAAGAAATGAGGCATTTTCCTCACCACCCGCGATCATATCATCGCCAGATGTGGCGTGGCTCAAGCTGTGGTTGTCGAGAATAATTGCTCCATATTGAAGTGGGACTGGCTGACACATGAATGGAGGGTGTTGATTACCCAGGCGATCAATAAAAATCCTGATTAGTCTGATACTATCAAGCTGCATGCTATTCTTCACTGCCTGAAAAATGCTAATGAGAAATCAGCCTTTTACAATACTGTACATGGCTTAAAGGGTAACTTTGGTATTTTTCAACCTGGATCTTATTTTCCCATGTTTTTGTGTCTAAGTGACTAATAGGGACAACAATTTCTGAAATTGGTTCAGTATCGTGGTAAGGGCAAGTGAGCAGCGTCAATGTAACGCTACGTCCACTAAAAGTGCTTGATTTTGCCTCCGACAGATTCAGATGGTTACTATAAGTGTCTGACAACATTATGGAAATTATTCTACAAAGAAATGAAACATGTTTCTTTACCTTTGGCTTGATCTGGTCTGTTTGTCATTGTGGTTAACCAAACATTGCTCAATCAGAAGTGAAATCGAGATATCCATATACTCTGGCTCAAATAAATACAGACGGCCGTCAAATTCAAAGACCTCATCCACATTGTTGAAATCATTTAAATATTCAGCCATGACATTGAAAATCTTTTAGATAACACTAAGCTATGTTTTCTGTATTCCAACGCAACATACTCTGCCCTGCTGGCACTTGCGTTTCCACCATGGATGTATTCCAGTATTCCACCATTGTCTTGCGGCAACACGTCACTTCGCCATATTTCAAAACGAGACTTCTCCTTGAGCGAGACTCTTTCTTCAATGTCGGACACTTACAATAAAAATAAGAGCCTGTCATGCAAAAACAAGCACTTTTAGTGGAGGTAAATGATGGTGCCAGCTTGCCCCAACAGCACGATATGGCAGCCTGTGAGCAGCTACCGTCTACAGTGCTCTCCCTCAATACTGGACTAATTTAAAAAATTGTTGTCCCTATTAGTCTTTTAGACACAAAAACATGGAAAAATGGGGTCCAGGTTGAAAAATATTGAAGTTACCCTTTAAGTAGTGCCATTTATGTGTGTTTGTTGCCTGAGTGTGTTTGTAAGTGGACATACAATAGGATAGTACTGTAACTAGGTGATTGGACTGAGCTTTTGTCATGTAATTTTGCCTCACATGACATTAGCGTTCTTGGTAGTTACTGTTCACAGCTGCTTTGATACCTGGAAGCTAAAAAATCTTTTGTTGCCTTAGACAACTAGCACAAAGGTTCGTTGTATCTACCTTTATACAATTTAGACATCATATAGAGTCTGTCATTGTCCTTGAGGTAAGGAGGCTGGGTGAAGGAGGCTCCCTCTTTTAAACTGTGCAGCTTCTTGGTAAACGCTGACACAAACAGAAAGCTGATTCTCTTTTGTGTCAGGTGGAGCGTCGGGGGGAGCAACTAGCGATGAATGTAAAATTTATATTCATAGCCAGGCTCCACTCCAGCCAAAGGGTGCACCGATCAGAGTGTTCATACAAAGTTTCATTTGCAGAGCCAAGCAGGCATGCCGACCGTGCAAACATGTGCGCACACACACATACACAGAGCCCTCTTTGTCCTGCTCATGTCAATTCCCAGTGTGATGGCTTTATTTTATTTCTGAGTTTGTCACACTTTCAGAGCGTGGACAAGAGTGTGCTGGACCATCTGTCTTGCTGTGACTGCATCATCTGATGTGTGGTGCATGTTCCTGTCCTCTGGGAATAGATGCATCGATAGAAGCTTTATTAAACTACAGACGACTGTGGTAGTATTTTGTATGGTCTTAGAATTTCCCTTTTAAAAGACAGTTTTGTATTTTTAAAGGACGAGTAAGGATGTGACATGCACAATTTGCTAAATTTAATTTGTCCATCCTGCTTGGCCCCATAGACGCAGTTTGAGCTTTAGGGTTATGGGTTCACAAAAAAAAACTGGAAAGGAAATGTAATGTGCTCAACAGAGGATTTGTTTACACCAAAATTAATAATCAGGTGCATTTTTATATCCCGACTAATATGCCCAATGAGTGAGGGAATATTGCGAGAATATAGAACCGCAAAATCCGACAGTAAACCAGAGATGAGCCTTGCTCGTTGATAGACCTACAGGCTACAATAGGTTACCCGGCGGTGTCTAATAGCATACATGTCAAAACACAGAGAGGTATAGTGTATTGGGATGCTGTGTGTACATTACTACTAACTGAATGGGACGCAAGCGATCGCCAGCGACAAATTCAGTTTGATTGCTTTGTTTTCTATTGGGATGTCCTAACCTGCCGTGACTGAGGCAGTGCTGTGCGGTGCAACGCCATTTGGAAGTGTACTTTTATTAGACGCTGTTTCTATTGAAGTTGATTTGTGAAGTTGAAATGAGGAGTTATCTATACGACACCTCTTCATTTCACTACAAAAACCTAAATAAGGTGGCAGTTGGCTGGAGAGAGATCGCCAGGAGATCACCTGAAAGATTCCTACTTGCTGTTGGCGATATTGTATGTCATTTCCAGTAAATATCACAATATAAATTGTGTGTTTTTTGTTTAAACAACAAACGTAGGACGATAGCAAGTATCACCCATCTTTTAAATGGTTACGTTTCAAGCTCCATTACGATCTCGTGCGCACAGCTGATAGTGACGTGGTTTGTTTACATGACGTAACAGAAGTTCATATTTAACGGATTCAGTGTGGACAGAGCTTTAATGTTATAGGTAAATAAAAAGACCACAAAAAAGTTATTGTTGGTTTCTTATTCTGTCAATAAGAAGACACAACAAGCTGGATATTATTCATCATTCAATAGGCTAATTCCATCAGTTCCTAAAGGGCAAAACCTTTTGGGAAAACCTTCAAGCGCTGAGCGGGGGTATGTGAGCCATGCTCACTTTTGCCTTGTTATGTAAGATATAGATAATATTTAAATCCCTACATGCATTTTTTAGCTACGTCAATAGGGGGTTCAGTGAGCCTATGCTTGGCCCGCTCATTTCAGTCCTTACTATGTGACCGGCTGTTAATAAAAATATGATTGCATGTCCTTCAACCACACAGTCTCAGCACCTCTGCAACGCACACAAGCAATCATGACACCATGCCACTCATCATATTGACACGGCCTGAGATTATAAATGTGACCATTACTGCCCTTTTTAAGAATTCATATATTGAAATGAACAGTATATATGTACACCGCAGTGGAGGAGAAGGCGCTTTGATTTGATTTATGATAGCTTTCCACCAGAGATGAAGATCAAATTAGCATTTGTTTAGAGTGCCCCTCTCTTAGTAAGTGTATTATGTTACATAGGTGATATGTCTTGAGGTTTAATGCATACGGTAGTTCGAGTGGGTGAGTTACAAAATGTAAATGTAAATTTTTACATATTTTCAGACTGTTAACAGATGTGCAATGTTGCTGCATTTGCCAAGTACAAATGTTCTTATCTTAGGACTTGGCAGCACAGGGGTGCTGGGTCCGTTGTTGTTGTCCCTCCTTTAATGTCTGAGGTGATTTGAATATGCATTCAGTCATTACAGAAGCTCAGTGTGTCACTAATGAGAAGTTTAATGAGACTCTCTCCATGGACCAGCGACCAGGGCCAAGGCCTCAGACGGATTATGAAATCTCTTATTTCCTGTCGCAGCATGGGACGTTTTTCATTATTGCACAGTACGGACGCTTACGGAATCCTCTATTATCCTGAGCTCCACAGCTGCGCTACAGAGCAGCGACAACACAACTCAGAGAAAAAGAGACATTACAGATTAATGACAGGAAATACTAACAGATCCGTGTCACGTGATACAGCTGTGTTCCTTATTATATTGTCTGGCATCTTTTTAGTTTTACAACATGCGCGGATGATACTTTCATGGATCATTCAAGTGACTGCTGGCATATTCCTTGATTTCTTTTTGAATCTAAGAAGTCAATGCAGGATATTTCTGAGCAGGATTCATATAAAAGTTTGTATAACTGTAATGCCATTTGCTATGTATTTATCACAGTCAAATTGGCAGGTTGATGAAAGCTCTTTCACAGTCTTCAAGGAGCTTTAGAACTGACTTGCGCATTTAGTTTGCATGATGAGCAAAAGAACAACAGGTATTATGGAAGAAAATGACAGCTATTTGTTAATCTTTCTCCCTCTGCTTCCTTCTCTGTGCACTTTTCAAAGATTCAAATGATAATTTTGCAGTTCAGCTGTCATGAGAACAGTGAGGTCTGCCATCTGTAAGTGGGAGGCCTGCAGTCAGGAGCGTGGGTAGAGAATAATAGATATGCAGGTTCCTTTGGGTCCTTGACTCTCACTGAATGAGCAGGTGTGTTTCTCTTTGTATACAGAGACCACTTTTCACTGCACAGAAATCTGTATTTCCGATGTGTCTTTGGCACACTTTGTTACCTCTTGTATTGGCATTGACCAGTCATACATCACATCAGATTTTGCTATGGAGGGAGAAATTATGTATTTAGTAGATGCTCAGGAAGAAGAGCTACTGTCCACTGCAGGGGTCAGCAAACTTTTTGATATGAAGTGGCAGTAGGGGGCGTCTTCGCAGAATACCGTTGGTGCAAAAAAAAAATCAATTCAATCAGGAGACCACTGTTTGTGTCCCGTGCGTCACGTTACACTTTCACGTCACAATCAACTGTTTGTTCACGTCCCATGTTCACGTCAAGTCACAATTTCACTTTACAAACGTAGTAGTTTTAAGCTCAACCATGTTGTTTTTTCCCCAAACCTAACTAAGTGGTTTTGTTGCCTAAACCTAAGCAAGTGTTTTTTATTTAATTCACAACGTTAAGCATGTGTTTACTGCGACCGAAACGTTACGCCAAGGGGTCGGACAAAGCGTGAATATGTTAGTTGGGATTAGAACGTGTTGGGTTTACTGAATTGATCTCTGAGATTGAGTGTGTTCGTGTGAAGGATAAAGTGAAGTAATTTCATTTAATCAGACCAATCAGTTGTTACTGTCTGCTGATTTCTTTTTCTGTTGTTTCTGTCTGAGGAATACATCCCAGAGTGCTTTCACACCGTGTCATAGCTGGGTTTCATTCTTGTCATTGTTTAACCAATGGCACACTTAAAACAATGTCTTAGAAAGAAGCGGTTATGTTATTGCTAGAAAGAGGCTTCATGTGGTGCACATACAAATTTCACTCCATTCACTCCAGTGAATGCATAATTGAGTAACAAATACACCACATGAGCACAATTCAAACACACTACAAAAGCACATTCTCCCCTTCCGAAGTAAACACTTAATAGTTGACATTTTGATAATGAGCCATTGTGAATTTTCTTTTCTTCCCCTGCACATGCGTCCTATAAGAACTGATTAGAGCAGACTGAATGACTTGGGTCTAGTTATTTTCTTTCATCATTAAGTCTTGTAATGTCTCATCAAACAACGAGAGATGAAACAGGTCTTCACCTTGATGTCATTCAGAATTGGTCTTTCAACCCCCACCTTTGATTCATTTCTTAGCCAACTAATTATCTTGTGCCGCGTTTACTGTATAAGAGGATATGCGGTGGTCCGTGCAGCATGCAAGCATGTATGACGCATCAATGAAATTCACTCCCTTTTATCTTCCATGAAAGGGTGTAGTAGTTCATGATTACTCATTCAGAAAATAATCCTACAGTTGTGTTTGAGATGATTATGGTTGTAGAAATGTTTTTGTGACACAATATACTCACTCAGTACGCTGCATTGTGCGATATTCAAGTGTGCTTTAGACAAGTGGCTTGCTGAAAGGGGTCAAGCTGTGTAGGGCTGGGGATTTAAATGCTTTTAGGATTCACAGTGGTTCTGATTTTTCCTCTCGAGTGCCTCTGAGCTAAATCCTTTCTCAGCCATGTTATAATATAATGAAGCATGAAGAAGGGAAACCCGTGTATCTTTGCCAGGGGTGTAATAATCTTTCAATTTTAATGTGGATTAAGTGATGTAAAACATGCCAAAATGGTGCTGTATGTTGATTTTTGGACAAAGTGATTTTGCATAGTTTTATTTTCTCTTTCATTCATGATAATATTTTTGATAGTGTAAAATGGATGCAAAATGCTACTTCAGCCCTCTGGACATAGCAGAGATGCAGAAGTTGATAATTCATACATACTACAGGCCCTTTTTCTAACTTTCTCTGTTTCTGTCTTCACTCTCTTCTCTTTCAACATTTGTCATACCCTCGTCTCTATATGCGCGTGCAGCTGCACGAGGTCAGGTTTGCCACAGTTGGAGAGCAATTAGCTATAAAGGGGCCTCCCAGAGGGTGAAGTCTTCACCCCACCTCAATATCCAACCTTGCCAAACCATGGTGCACCCTGCCAAACCTCAGTGGGTGTAAGAGCACACAGAAATTCCCCGTAGCTCTTCACCACCAACCCCCCATGGCCACTTCTCGTTTGCTACACCACTCTTCTGTTTGCTGAACATTTTGTATTCTGGGTATCATCTTGGATGTCTGTTTAAAAAAAAAAAAGAAGAAGCAAATACCCATGTTTACAAGGGAGTAATTCTTTAATTTCAGCTGGCAGTTTTCCCTTGGCCTGTCAAGTCAGCTTTATGAGCCCAACAGAGATATTCCTGTTTGGGAAAACAAAGCTCTCAAAAACCTTAATGCCTGCCTTGGTTCCCAGGACTGTTATTATGATTGCCGAAATCGAGCAGTACAGCCGGAGGCAAGCGCATTTTGAAATGCAGTGGGGTAGATATAGCCAATATGTGCTTTGTGTATATGCATGTGTGGGTCTTGAGTGTGCACTTGCACATCGTTTGGGCATATGAGAGGGTTCTTTATCTTTCTCATAATGAAGAAGTCAGATAAACATGTTATCGCTTAAAGAAATAACACTTCCTTCCATAGTAGTTTTCCTGTGCAGGTTTTTTTTATGTGAGATTGTGTTTGTGGTAAATCTTTATGATTTTTTGGCATATGCATGCACATCTGTTTGCATGTGTCCTCCATTGTGGTGTGTGTGCAGCCCTTAATGTTGACTTAACCTGTCCTAAGTGCAGCTGGCTGGCTCAGGCCTACATACACAGTGACAGCAGCGATACAAGCTGGATTATTCTGGATTCTGAGACATCTTGGCCAGAGGCAGCTTTGATAAAGCCATTTTAGTGTCCAAAGAACTGAATGGAATAAGAGAGTAGTAGCAGGCGAAGGAGAGGAGACCGGACACTGCTCCAGTCCCTCCTGTTTAGTGCATCATAGCATTCAAGGATTAGACACTTGCCTTGTTTGTCTTATTTGGCTATGCCAGAACTTTTCTCTGAATATTTGTCAGTTCCTTTGAGTGTGAGATGACACAGTTAAGGGAAATTAAAATTCTAATTTATGCTAAACATCGGGCTGTTTTGAGTTGGCTTTGTATCCGTAGTCTCCAAGGGAAATCTTTCCCCCTTTTATCAGTTATTAATCAAGGCTATTGATGCATCTCTTGTGGCGTTTCATGTGTTTATCTTTTTATATGTATGAGGTTTTTTTTTATAGTTTATTTATTTGTGAATTCAACTGTCTATGCCGTACTTGATGTGTCACCGCCTGCTTGTGTCAATGTGCTGTTGGTGCCAAAACTGCTACAGCTTGTAAACACAGAAGTAAGAGAACAAGTTGCGGACAGGGGTCGGAAAACCGTGTCAGATTAAAGGGTTTTAGTGGAGCAGATACCTGAGTGGTACACATGGTGTAGACATGGTTAAAGAGACACCACATGTCTCTCACATGCTTACTCAACTGTAAACAGGTTGAGTAAGATGAAAGAAAGTATTACTCATTTCATTTTCATCCCATCTGTTGGGAACTGCAGCCGCTGTGATTTAATCCACATTAACGTCGGCCAACATTTGGTTTATCCGTCGCACATAGCAACACAAATACTCTCCCTTTTTAGGTTTTTGCAGTGGCAACTAAAGGTGACATATTTAGAGGTCACAATAACAGAACATGTACAGAGCTGAAGTGCTGATTCTCCTGAGTGAGGTTTTGGGATATGAAATAAAGACTTCCCTAATCTTTTTTAAGATCTTCATAAGATCAAAGCCGGCTAAATACAATAAACCCTCATTATACATCTTTGTGATCTTTTATTCATGAAGTGGCCTCGACAAATCTGCTTCCAGTAATGGCTGTACCTGTTATGTTGTCCCTATGTAAATGAGACCATGGCTCTGAAGCCCCCCATTCAATGCAATCTCCATATCATTTGGTAGGTTGGGGACCTGGAGTCTATCTTCCCAGGCATGGGTCAAACAGATGAAGGAGACAGAATGAGATTGACATTAAAGGACATATAGTATCCAGACATGCATATTTCTGACACACTATAGTTTCATAAGATTTGTCTTGATATTATAGTTTGCTTTATTTACAAAAGCACAATCATCTTTTTCCATCACTATTATTAGTCAACACTACAGTCGGGAAGAAGGCACGGATTTTTTATCCAGAAACACTGTTTTTGTACCACTACAGCTTTTGCTAATTCCAGGTTATTGCTTATTCCATTACTTTAAGTGCAGCATCTTTCATTTCTAACATTGCATTATTTTGCCTCAAATGCATTAAAAAGCTCATTACTCTCTCTCTCTCTCTCGAGCTCTCTCCCTGCACCCAAACAGTAATAGTAGTTATTCTCTGAGTATGATTATTCTCTGCTTGTAGAGAGAACTAACAAAAACAAAACATTTATGTTATCAGCTTAGGCCGGCTTCATATTGGATGATGGACTTTAAAGTAAGGCTGTCAAAGTTAACGTGTTAACGCAAATTCATTTTAACCACACTATTTTCTTTAATGCATCAACGCAACTTGCGATTCCACGATTGTAGCAGGCTCCATTTTAGAGCAAGAGTGAAGATACTGACAACATTTGAAACTAGAAAAACCTAAGGAATCCATTGGCACCAACGATGTCATACTAGCTTGTCAAGAAGAAGGCTAAATATCACCGAAAACCTTCGCTTAATTTTGGCAAGGAAAAACTTGGTTAAATTTAGTCATAGTCAGGTCAGCACACTGACAGCTGTTGTTGCCTGTTGGGCTTGAGTTTATCATGTTAAGATTTAAGCATATTTCCTTATGCTAGATGCAGGAATTCTGGACAATATTTGTCATTGTTTAGTGTTGAAAATTGATTTCCA
>CAKALG010000033.1:0-15048 GCA_916700815.1 Helicolenus hilgendorfi | reverse complement strand
GAACATGCAAACTCCACACAGAAGGGCCCAAGCCGGATTCGATCCTGCGACCCTCTAACTGTGAGGCGCCAGTGCTAACCACTACACCACCGTGCAGCCCCATTTTTTGAATTTGTCAATTTTTTATTCGATTATAAGACACTATCTATTAAATTACTGTAATGGCATATTTGTAAAATTGTAAAAACTTTTTTTAAATGACCACTAGGAGACGCTTGTGTCACAAGTTTCTGTTTCAACTGTGTGATTATTATGAACATCGCTGCTTTGAATCAATACACCCACCAGGTGGCGTGTGTTATTAAGGAATGCATAAGTCCTTTAAAGGGAAAGAGCATGAACTTTGTGACTGCACTGAGTTAATGATGACGTATTCGGAAAATGTGCACATCTACACTCACTAATACAAACTGAACATTGTGCTGTCAGTGCTTCATGATTCACTACATTGTAGACAAAGCGGCTCTTGTCAACGCGTTACATTCAGCACCTTGAACAGCGTGTTGGGTTTCATTTCCGAATGACAGGTAGCGTTTGAAATAACATGTTTGATAGTTTCACACTGACCGCCTCCCTTCAACTTGTTTTGGTTTTCACAATTGTGCTGCAGGTAATCCAGGTTGAGTCAGTCATTGTATTCATCCTGCAGGGGCTGTTTCATCATTCCAGTGATGAGTTTTAAGTTATGTTTTTACCAATGCATTATGACCTTGACAGGATTTTAAATACTTGGTTGTATATTATCTAATGCTCTGGTTCTGGGACTAAAATATTAAACCATGTTTATAACTGTGTAACTGTTTCTTTGATACTGTTTTATGTTATTTATCAATTTTTTTTACAGCAAGTCTCACTTTATCCTCAATCATTTTTATGCACTAAAAATATTTGGCTTTAGTTAATCTTCCACACTATGCATGACGTTAAATATGTTTCCTTTTTGACCAAATGCATCTGCAGTTTGGGAACAGATAATTCTGCTTCTTTTGACGCTGTTACTTGTCAGCTGTCACGTGTTTAACTGTTGATTGCCAGACTTCATTTACAGCCGACACGTGCAGCTAGTTAGCAATCATCTTGATGTCAAACAGCTGTGAAGGATTGTTGTAGTCATTGTGATAAAGTTCCTTCAGAGTTTAAGTCAGTATCCATGAAGTGTTTGTATTATTTTCTTAAATGCTTGTATATGAAAAAGTGTTCTGACCATGAAACATTGTCTTACATAACTGTACAAAAAGTGACAGCGTGGGTTTTGGCATTTATTATTTTAAGATTCTGCTTATTTAGAACCAGGAATCCACTTGTGTTTTTTACTTTTTTATATTGATTAATGTGCTAAATTGATGTACTATTTGCTTACATTTGTGAAGACAAATTACCACAAGATCATGTTGTTTTCTCAGGGTGTAAGCTTTCAATGTGCAAATTATGACGCGTTGATGACACGTGACCCAGCATATAGGCCTTGCCGCCTATATGGCCTATGCCTTAAACCAGCCCTGTACAGGTTGTCCACCACTGGGAGGCATGTGTTATTAGTGAATGCATCAGTCCTTTAAAGGGAAAGAGCCTGAAGCTATGTGACTGCACTGAGTTAATAGTGATGTGGGTGAGGTTAGGATGTGCAGCATCAACACACACTTATGAATACAGAGCATTGTGCTGTCAGTAGACAAAGCAGGTCATGTCATCACACTGCTTTATTGTTACACTCTACACCTTGAACAGTATGTTCACAGTTGAGCTGCAGGTAACCCAGGTTGTGTTGGTTCATTCTTTCTTTGCTCCAGTGTTGTGTGAAGTTATGTGTTTACCAATGCATTATGACCATGTGAAATAAAATACCTACGTGACCTTACTTTATGAGTTGACAAAGATCACCTCACTGCTCCAATAACAAATGTCTTTCACACAACAGATTGTGAGATACTGATGGCTGCAAAGTGACACACCGGTTGTGATAAATTTGGACAAATAAAGGCTTTGAAATAGGACAGGCCTCATGAGACCCTGAATTGGGACGTATCTTGATTGGCCGGGATATGAGTCCTGGCTGGCATCACTTGTGAAAACATTTGGGTTGTACAAGAGCTGTTGAGGTACAGAGCACAAATATACAGAACTATAAATATGCTTCCATTTTTAGCCATGCTGCCTTTAGGGATGGCAGTGACGGCCTGCCGACCACTTTAATCCAGACTGAAATATCTCGACATCTATTCGATGGATCTGCACAAAATTTGGTGCAGACATTCATGTTTCTCTGAGAATGATTCCTACTGATTTTGGTGTTTCCCTGACTTTTTCATCTAGCGCCATCATTAGGTCAAAATTGCAATTTTCCCAAGACTTTGGTTTATGACAAAATACTTGCAAAATTAAAGCTAGGGTTGGTAATCTTCTTCAAAAGCTTTTTTGTTGTATTTGTTGAAATTCCCTTTTCATCCCAACAGCAATCAATAAATCAAATGCTCTGACAAAAAAAAAAAGTCTCTATGACGTTGCCCATAGGTTTCTGAAGAGCCGTAGTGACGCTCAAAGTTGCCATCTCGGCAGTGATGACACACTGACTTCTGGTAAATACAAAACTGGGCAAAGAGATGAATCGTTGGTGGAACTGAGGCGAGCCTGGGTGACGTAGCAACTAATGACCTGGTACGGCAGCCACCTGTCACTCAAAGCGGTAATGCCTTCATAATGCCAAACTTTAAGCCTTAATATTATTTAAACATTTGAGTTATATCTTTTTTTAATTAATTTTTTTTTTGAAGCAAGACAAAACAGGTGAAATTTGACAAGACAAACAAAAAAAAATAAAAGAGAAAAATAAATAAATAAAGTACATCGCGTGACATGACAGAATTAACGGGACAGGGCAATTTTAACAAAACGAACAAAATGAGATTTTTTGTTTTTTAGTTTTTCAGTTTTTCATTTATCTTTCCCTTCCTCTTTCCCAATTCATTTGAGTTATATAACAATTCACCCCCCGTACAGTTGTCATGAACGGGTAAATTAGCTATAGAAACCAAAACCCTATTTTGTACTAGGCTGTAAACATGTTTATTTCTGCTGTAAAGTCGGACATTTTAACATGGAAGTCTATGGGGATTGACTCGCTTTTAAAGTCTTGTTTAAATTAGACCACATCTACATCGATTTTTCCAAAGTAAATCACAGTAGAACAAAAATAGAAAAAAGGGACAAATCTGGGCACATAAAAAAATAACTTTTTATGAATAAAATACAAATGGTAACAAACCTGTCCATCCAGTTTCTCTTACCTGGGTACATAAATGTACTGTACTTGAGCACAATTGTGAAATCGCGGAAAATACTTTTGGCCAATAATGCTTAACACATTACTCGCATCTTCTTATAATAGCACAAAGTTCCCCTCAGGTGCTTCATGACACAGTGTTCTAGGGATTGTGTCCTATCTGGAAACTCATTTTGTAAGCACGGTTACACAAAAGGTAAACTGCCAAGACCGGATGTGTCACATATACTGTAATTACTGAACAGCACATCTTTAGAAAGACTGACTAATGCAGATGTACCAGTCAGTGCAAACCACAAACATTTATTTAAGTGTAAAAGAAGAACAATATTCGTCCTACATTTCTGACATTACTGAACGGAATCAAATTTTAATGTACTGGCCTCTGCCTCCAGCAGAATATGTGTGAAATAAATAAGGACAGCTCAACATACACATGAAGGATTAGCTTATGTAAATCAGGTAATGTATGCGCATGCGTTTTCAACAGCACCGAAATAGCACACACTGCCGTTTTGATACTGTATATCATTACATACTGTTGTTAGTTGAAGGCAAGCCCAACCAAATTGTTCCTTCATAAATCTGTCTCACCTTCTCAAACCATTTGTTCCTCCTTATGTCAAGTAACGTTTTTTATCCAAATGACCTTTGGGGCACTAAACCACTCCATTTTTTGTACATCGAGCCATCCCTTCTGCTTTTTGAGAGAGACATTAGGCTTTTTAGCAAAAGAAATTGCTTATGGTGACATCAGCTAACAAAAACTGTTAGCTTCTGTTTCTGGCACTTTTAAAGCAAACAGGTCAAACAATAATAATAATAATTATTATAATAATGGTAACCTTTCAAAACAAGGTTACAAAGTGCTTTACAATAGCCTCTGAAAGACAGCGTGTCTCATGGGGTTAATAAGATAATGTCTCATTTGCATATTTAAATTTATTGTCTTAATGTAAGTAATCAACTGGGGAAAATGGTAGACAGCATTGCCGTCCAAAGTAAAAATATTTTAACATTTTGCCGTCCTACGCGACGGAATGTACAGCCAGATGTTACGCAGTTTGATCTGGACACCGAGAAGCTTTTGGTGCAACAACAACAACTGGAATTATATGATCTGAGCTTGAAATCCTACAGAGATATTACAAGATTTAATGAATGAATGAATGAATTACATTAAAAATAAACCCAAAATTTTACATAATTTAACAACCAGCGTACGGCGGAGTAACAAGTTCCTGTGTGGGACGTGAGAAAATGTACCTCTTTGTAACTGCAATAGGTGCAGTTTCCAGTGAAAATCTTTAATCAAACTCATATTTCTGTAAGCTATTCCTTGTTACTGTTCAAATAGAAAAACCCTTGGTGCCTATAATTATAGGAAGAACAATGCCAGCACCATCTTGTAAACATCACTTTGGCCAACTCCCAAACAATGACCGAGAGACAATTGTAACTTTTCACACGCTCTCATGCTGTACGTCCATTTTCTCGTGCAGAGAAAAAAAAATGAGGACAAATGTAATAAGATAATGCCTCATTTGCCTATTTAAACGTGTCATTTAAGAAAATTACCAAAAAAAAATGTCTTAATGTAAGTCATCAACTGGGGAAGATGGTAGACAGCATTGCTGTCCAAAATTAAAATATTTTAACAGCGACGGAATTTATAACTGGATGTTACGCAGTTCGATCTGGACACCAAGAAGCTTTTGGTGCAACAACAACAACTGGAATTATATGATCTAAGCTTAAAATCCTACAGAGATATTACAAGATTTAATGAATGAATGAATGAATTTAATTAAAAATAAACCCAAAATTTTACATAATTTAACAACCAGCGTACGGCGGAGTAACAAGTTCCTGTGTGGGACGTGAGAAAATGTACCTCTTTGTAACTGTATTAGGTGCAGTTTCCAGTGAAAGTTCAAATGGAAAAACCTTTGTGCCTAGAATTATGGGAGGACCGATGCCAGCACCATCTTGTAAACATCAGGGCGGCCAACTCCCAAACATTGACTGTGAGACAATTGGCACTTTTCACACGCTCTCACGCCACACGTCCATTTTCTCATGCAGAGAAAAATAAATAAGTGATAAACAATTATAGGACTATTATAGGATATTGATCGGGTCAGAAGCAGCTGACCCGGTCAAAAGGGTAATAGTGAAAAGAAGAAGAAAACAACAACGGGCTGATTACCACTTTTATTACCTCCGCCAAAGCCAAATGCCTAGGGCCAAAGAAGTTAGTGTATTAGTGTGTTTGTTTGTCTGTTAGCAGGATTACTCCAAGAGTTTGAGATGGATTTCAAGGAAATTTTTTTGGAGGGGTGGGGTGTGGTACAATGAACTATTCGATTTTGGTGGCGATCCGGACCGTGATCCGGATTCAGGAATTTTGTTTAAGAATTCTGATCAGCTTCAGCATTGAAACCACAGGACACAACACATGCGCAGTGTGACTGATGACGCATTGATGACGCATGACTCCCTCCTCCTGCTGAGACCAGAGAGATACGTGTGTGGCTGTGTGTGCGGTAAATGCTGGCTGTCCGCGGTGAGACAGAAGAAAGCGGTAGATGACGGGATGACATATACAGACATAACAAGGCTGCTGAATGAGAGAGGCATCCGCCGATCCGTTGCACGGAAACACACCGTGTTAATAATAAGCCAACCACCTCACGGTATCGCCAGCTGTGAGCTGTGATCTGTTTTTAAAGTCGGGCACCTTGGCGGAGGTCTACACTCTCCGAGTGCCATTCTAGTTCAATATGTTATTAACATTGCTTTGTGTTTCAGATGTCCATCCTGTCAGTACTTTCTCTCCACAAGTTTGACTGAAAAAAGGAACTTTGCTGATTAACAATTTACTCCAGATGCCCATTTAGCAGCTAAATTTTGGTGCCATGCCATTGTTCCGAAACCCCAATTTTCCAAAAAATGTCTCGACAGCTTGTTATCCTGAACAGAAGCGCATGGCTAATTATTATGCAAAATGACGTTCCTGGTCGCAGCAATATTTTATTCTAGTCTGTTTGGCTTACCCTGATATTTTTACCGTAAACCTAACTAATCTCGCTCCTCATGCCTCAACCTAACCAACCAATCAAACCAATTCAAGGCAACAAGACTGAAAGGTCAAATAATGTCATTCTGCATAATAATTAGCCATGTGCTTTTGTTTGTTGCACGGAGAATGTGTATTTTCGGAGCAATGGGCTTTCGGAACAATGGTCCGTCGGAACAATGGGCAGTCCCCCTAAATTTTCCTGATGTTTTTTCACACTTTTAAGTGAACTTAAGGTGATTGATCAGTATCATTTAGGCTATGCTATCTGGAGGTTGGCAAGTATGCTGATCAACCATACTTATTCGTCTGTGATTATTGACTTGGCATTTTCATCTATGAATGCTTTAAAATGCTGAACGTTGAAACAAAATTCCTGACTTTTTCCAGTGCACCATGATTAAACAATACAGTACTGTCCATCAGTCATGCATCTTAAATATAGATACTAAGTAAGCAAAACTTAGCATAGTCTTCTAAAATTTGTTTTTACAGTTACAGTTACAGAGAAATCTACAAGAGAAAGATGTAATGAACATTTCTTTAATTTAAGACGCTTCCTCCCGACCTTAGGTCAAAATAGTTTCGACGCTGGCCAAGAACGTACTGTACTCTAGATGGTAATCTGAGAATGTACTGTCACAGGGAACAGTATCAAATTTCACAATTGTGTTGTGTATCTGATATGCTCTGACACATGGCATTTGTATTGACAATGAGAACAGTAGAGGTCTGTTTTGCAAGTGTATTGTCTTGATGTAACCCTGTCTCGTACAAAAGTTCCCATACTCCATTCTCAATCATATTTCGAGGGAAATGTATTTTCTTCCATTTTACAGTCTTGAACAGTTTTAAACATGTGGTTAATGTTGTAAATTGAAACAAAACAAAACAAAAAAATGCAACAACTTTGGTTTAGGCAACAAAACTACTGGGTTAGGTTTAATAAAAAAAACCATCATGGTTTGGCTCAAAGGGGAACTGCGCCCATTTTCAAAATTCTCCAAAACTCTCTCCCAAATCCCAAAACTAGAGTGCTAAAACTCCAATTTGTGATGTCTTAGGGTATAAAGTGTGTAAACCTTTACTGTTGCCACAGATGGGTTTACATTAATGGCATTGGGAATTTTAGATGATCATCCCACAGCAATCCCAGCCGGCATTACTGTCTTTAAGAGGCTGTAGCAGATCAGTCTTAAGGGAAGATATTGGTATCATTGGTAACGTGAAACCAGAAAACTTAAGAAATTCATGTCATTTGAACTTGTGCGGAAGGAGGCTAAATAACGCTCCAAATTTAGGCAAAATTTTGGCAAGGAAAAACTGGCATGGCGATTTCCATTCATCTCAAGACATAAATACATATGAACGCCAGCTGTCAGAGCTGTTGTTGCCTGTTGGGCTCGAGTTTGCCATGTTATGATTTGAGCATATTTTTTATGCTAAATGCAGTACCTGTGAGGGTTTCTGGACAATATTTGTCATTGTATTGTATGGTTAATTGATTTCCAACAATAAGTACAAACATTCATTTGCATAAAGCAAGCATATTTGTCCAATCCCATGTCGATGAGAGTATTCAATTCTTGGCAAATCCCCCTTTAAGGTACATTTTGAACAGATAAAAAATGTGGACAATCATGCCATTAATCGTGATTAAATATTCTTAGTAAGTCCTTGCACTCAATTTTGTGAAAGTCACTCTGCTTGGTTCGCCCTGCTGTTGCTGTTTTCTGCAGAGTTTAATCAGCAGCACGCCCGGTGTGCATCGTGCGTGCAAACCTGGAGTGCATCTGCCAGTTCTTTTGGAAAATCTCCTCTCTTCATCATAAACAAAAAATACACGTAGACAATTGCGCAAGCTGAACGGAGAGGGAGGCGGAGGTCTGCGCTCTCCGAGTGCCATTCTTGTTATGTAACGCGTTGGCTAGACATGAGATAGAAGAGATCGAGATAGAAAAGAGCCAAAATACACACAAGTCAATTGAAAAGCATGTCATTAGTGACAAAAGATATTATATATGTAGCAAAGGCATCCACTGACTTCCCACGGGTCTCCTTTCTACCTCTGTTCCCACACATTCATGTTCCATACAACTAAACTGCATTCTCAGTTACGTTTGGAAACATTTTGTCGCAGTTTATGTTTGTCTTTGACATATGTCAAATGCTTACCTCTGTTCTCACACATTCATGTAATGACTTGTCCCATACAACTAAACTGCATTCTCAGTTACGTTTGGAAACATTTTGTCTCGGTTTACGTTTGTCTTTGACATATGTCAAATGCTTTTAGCAACATATATCAAGAACTTTCAATAATAAAGTTATTCATTTACAACAAAATAATTAAAACAAATCTCTAAAGACGTGGTGTAGGGAGTGCATGAGAAAAAAAAAAGTTCTGCATGGGTGTTGTATTGTAAAAACAAAGAAACACTGCTGCCGCAAGGCTTAAGAAAAGCAGTGGAAGCCAAAGGTATTCTTCGGTTGAGGCTGCTGTGTTAAAAGCATACGAGTTGATGCAGGAAGCTTAAAAGTTAAGGTTTAAAACGTGGGAAAAGTTGGGTAAAAAGACGTATATTGAGTTTGCGTTGCTGCTCAAACCACCAGGCAACTGTCCAAAATAGCTGAGTCAGAGATTAATGGAATAATACTGGAATAGTGAGGTGCTATATAGTTCTCAGAGGGTTAATGGAAAGTGTCGCAACAACAGAGCTCAGTATCTAAATTAAGAATATGAGGACATTACCTCCGGCATGATGAATCTGACTCAGACATGACTGACAGCCGGAACACCACAGCGATTTCACATGTTTTTGTCCCGTCGCTTCATTCATTACTCATAGTGTCACATGTGCCAGGTAATTCAAGTGTTTTTCCTGTGAGAAAAACTTTCATCGTAGGGTTACAGGTTGTCTTCTTTAACAAGGTTTAAAAAAACCATTAGATTTAACTGACTTCAAATTATATCCAAAGGTGAAAAGTAGCTTTACTCAAGTACTGTATGTATGAAGACTTTTGAGACACTTGTACTTCACTTGGGTATTAGCTTGTACTTCACTATATTTCAAGTATTGGACTTTGGCAATGTTGGTCCATTGGATGGTTCACCACATTGTTCCTGATTGAAATATCTCAACTTTTTGATGGATTACAATGATATTTTGTGCAGACATTCATGGTTCCCAGAGAATGAATCCTAATGATTTTGATGATCCTGACTATCATTTTCGCGCCAGCATGAGGTTGAAATCTGCGGTTGTGGGTGAAATATCTCAACAACTATTGTTGGAGTGGCATGAAATGTTTTCCAAAGAAATTCATGTCCCCATAAAAATTATTGTTTTAAACTTTGGTGATTCCTTTAAAGACGGTAAATGTGAAATTGGGAGCATTTCTATTGGCTCTCATCATGGTGACAGCAGAGAAGGCAACAGTAGAGAGAAACTTTAAACTTTTCATCAGGTGAAAGTTTTAGTTTGTTTTATATTTTGGTTTATGACCCAATACCTGCAAAAATAATGACAGTTCCACCAGCCTCAACAGTACGTTTTGTGTTAATTAGCACACCTTAGCATGCTAACACGTTAAACTCACAGACTGTATATTTAAATGGATGACGCGTATCCACTTCCTCCCATTATATGAAAGTAAAGCCAAAATATCTTGGGTACGGGCGCTGCTATCTGGCGCTTTTGACATAATTTTACGTGCAACTCAAATGTCGTAAGTTTTTCCATTGATTTTTCCACTTACATGCAAATATGTACTTTTTATGCCATTGTATTTATTTAACAGAACTAGTCACAAGTTACTTTGCAGATTAAAGTAATAGTTTGTTGAAAACATTCATAGTATTCTTGTGTGTAATCAGCGTAACTGGAAGCAGGGGCTCTGTCCAAAGTTTAAAAAAATATCTGAAGCTCACAAATTAACACATTATATAAGTAAATAAGTAAGAAAGTAAGTACAATTTTTAACACAGCGCCTTTTTTGTTTTCAGACATACATCACAAAGTTAAAATGCTTATGTCACCACTGTTAATTGTACAATAGAGATTCAGTTTTGTGAGTCAATTATTTTATTAGACTTTTTCAGACAGGCATCAGACTTTTTACAACTTTGATACCTGTGTGTTTGTGCGTAGATGACTCATGGTCTATTTCCACTGTGTCGGTTCCAGCTGATCATGGGTGTGTACGTGTGCATGAGCACGACTACTACAGATTCCAGACTACAGATAATTAATATGTCTGTCTTTATGAAACTGCATGTCCCTTGTCATCAAACACAAAAAGTGGTCTTAATGAAATATGACAGTCTCAGTCATGGAATGCATCTAAGTAAATTTATTAAAGTAATGCACTTAAAGAGGCTACAATCAATATATTTATAATAACAATATCGGCTTTGCTTTGCTGAGCTTTGTAGTGAGTTTCAACTCATTGTTTGTCTGTTTGGCTCACAGGTTTACTGTTATGTTTCACTCTCATCACTCTCATAGCGTAATTTTCAGAGAAAAAGCTCTAAAATCCCACTGTACACTACCCTAGTGACTAGCTGGAGAACACAGTGGAGCCTTTAGCAACTAAATAGCCAGATATTTCCCTCAGGAGTTGGTGGAGACCAAAAACAGAGCTAAAAGAGAGTGAATATTGGACTTCAGGTGGACACAAACACAACTCCAAATGAATGATAATGTTGCCTTGCATCTGCTGGATGTGTAAATAAACAACTGTTTACTAAAAGTTCAACATATCAACATAAAAAGTGATGATAAGTCGATGTGGTGTTCACAATGTAGTGACTTCTCATCCTGTTCGTGACGCCAAGTTTTGTCGTGACTTCTCATCCTGTTCGTGACGCCAAGTTTTGTCGTATATTCAGTGATGCCGAGTTTTGTTGTGTCTTCAGTTGATGATGCAGTTGAAGATGTTTGAAGAAAAGCTCCGCCGACACTGGCTTAGTTGTATAACAAGTTTATTACAATAAGTTCAGTATCGTAATCAAGTAACACGTTACTTGGAGAGCCTCCAGCCGAATAATGAGACTCTGCCGAACCTACACAAAACCACTCCTTATAAAGGTGGCTCATTACATAAGTTGTTTTGGTCAAAAACTTAGTTCTTCCATATGTTTCACATCAGGACCCTCTTGTGAGTTGCACCACATACCATTCTTCACCTCTGACCCAGGGTCTCTCTGTCTTTGCTGATCTAACGTTGGGTGTACGTTATCTTGACAGCGGCGCCATCATTTGTTTACATATTCTGCTATGCTGCTTTTAACAAAATATACCTCAACAACTTAAAGTAACCCAAAAAAATAAATGTTTTAGGTTTTAGTACAATCTTTGTGTGCTTAACTTAACACATAAGTATTTGTGCTTGGGGTATCATTTCATGCTCCTTTATAGCCTGCTTGTATAGTACTATTCAGAGGGACATAGGCCTACTGTACTTTTTACTCCACTACATTTATTCGTCATTTCCAATGCATGACTTTTACTTTTAATACTGTAGTTTTATAACGCAGTATTGGGTACTTAATCAAAGGATCTGTATACTTGAACTACTAGAGAGTCAGCTGAAGGAAATCAATATGTCTAAGATATATTTTTGTTAAATCAATGCAATGAAAAACAAACTTTCCCTCTTGACATGTGATTATTCTTCATGTGAGGTGTTAATCTTCAGAAAGAGTGAAGGTGAAAATATGCAAAACAGGTTTGTCTTTCTTGGAAAGTTGCCGCAGCGCAGAGCTGATGTGCATCTGAGAAATGATGACGTACAAAACATATCAATTTGTTTGTCTTGGAATAGTAGTCTGGACATACTGTTCTCCTTGGTTTATCTGATAGTGAGAAAAAATCAACATGAATCTTCTTACATCGTTTTAATGAAGATTTTTTTATTGATTTTTACCATTACATTTAACAAAAACCACAATCTATGCTAAAATAACCTTGCGAAACATTTGATAAATCCCCAAATCCAGCCACCCAGACCTACCACCATACAAACCTACCACCACACAAAACTGCTCAGTTAGGTTTAGGCCACAAAACTACTTAGTTAGTTTTAAGCAATACATCTACTTGGTTAGTTTCAGGCAACAAAACTAATTAGTTCGCTTTAGGCAACAGAAATACTTTATTGGGTGTAATAAACAAAACTACTTAGTTAGGTTTAGGAAAAGATCCTTGGTCGGGTTGTAATATCTCGAAGAAGGTCCGCGCACAGTAGCTCCCCTAGAGTGCAATTTATTGGCACATCTTAGTTAGTGACATTTCGAGCCCAAGCTCTTCACACTTAAGAAGCGTGACAACAAGTCTGAAGAAAAGCAGACCTTCTTCTACATTTTTCACATGGGGTACAAACACCTGTCTCCTTGGCGAAAGTCTAGTGTTTTTGACCCACCCATCCACCCCAACCTCCTCCCTATGCGGCGTTTGTTGTTCTTTATACTGCTTGGTTCACGATTACATGGATTCCATACACATTTTGCGGGATATATAAGGAAACTTATAAGATATACTGTATCTACGAACGGTGTATGAAAACAGCCTGACTTGTGATATAGGCTCTTTTTTACCTAGAAGTCGAAGGTCTTAAGTTGCACAGTTGGGAACTGGTATTCTTCAGGAATTGCACATGGCACATTTTCGTACATATTATTATTATCGCAGGTGGTGTTCTACATTTTACTTTTACAGACACATTTACTTGTCCAATTTAAATCAATTATCACGTTCTTGGCTGCTGCTCAATTACTCACGCTTCTGGACATAACGACCTATATACAATTACGGCACGTGAACCAAATGTTCTAGTACAGCTACAACAACATGACCTCAGGGTACAATTGTGTACAGTATGAAATTACTCACTCTAAGCCAATAAACCAGTCGAACCAGAATGTTTGACTAACGTAGAAACTTAAATCCTGCGGGGAGGAGCTAAACTGTCACCAGACAAGAGTGAGAAATTACTCCGGAAGAAGGAGTGTCTGTGAGTATTTAATCAACTGCACGCGGGATCCTTCACCATACGCTGCGTCTGATGAGGACAATCGAGACGCTCAACATGACAACCCAAAAAGGTAAGAGGACACTGCTATTAGACTACAGAATAATACTCTGTGATAAAGTAAAGCAGCGGTGACTTTAACTAACTTTATTTAATTTAAAACGTGTTGTAATTGAATACAGAAAGACACTTTTGTTTTAATTGTGAATTGTGTTGTAAGCCGAGACAAACTTGTATTGAAAAATGTCAAAAGTTGTACATAACGGGTGCAATCATTTCACTCTGTTATGCATTTTTTGAGTTATATAATGTGTTTTTTTCCAGGAACAAACATGACCCTTGCCGTGCCGCTTGAGGAGCAGTTCCAGTGCTGCATCTGTCTGGACATCTACACCGACCCCGCTTCCATCCCTTGTGGACACAACTTTTGCCTGGACTGCATCGACGGCTTCTGGGATACTAAGACCAAATATGAGTGTCCGCTCTGCAAAGAGACATTCAGAAAGCGTCCACAACTCAGGATCAACCATGGTTATGCTGAAATCATTGATATCTACAAAAGGTTCATTTTTAATACTATCTCTTTTTTACTTGCATACCATGTAAAAAAAAAAAAAAGAAAAATGATTTTCATTAAATTGAGATTTAACAGAATTTTATTCATATTCAAAAGGTCTCAAGGAGAGGATGTGGACTATGTGTCGCCACCGGGAAGCAGGAAAAATTCCCGAAACCAACTTTTTGAGGCTGATGACGTTCCCTGTGACATCTGCCACGGAGAAAAGTCACCATCGGTCAAGTCGTGCCACACGTGCCAGGCGTCTTATTGTGAGCTTCACCTCTTACCACACCTGAGGGATGCAGCACTGCAGAGACACCAGCTGATGGATCCGGCCGCCTTCATCGCCAGTCACCTCTGCCGAAAACACAACAGGCCACTGACAATGTTCTGCAAGACCGACCAGAAGCCTGTTTGTGTTAAATGCACAGAGAGGCAGCACAAAAACCACAAGACCATACCCATAGAGAAGGAAAGCAAGAGGATCAAGGTGAGGAAAAGTTTAAATTATTGATCATCTTCCTGTAAACTTAGCCTAAAATCCCTTTGTATAAAGAATCAGTCCTTTCTACCTGCTTTCCTCTTGTACAAGTATAGAAATATGTTGCTGTATTGTGAAAATGTAATATTTTTTGTCATTTTGCAGGCTTGTTTGAGAGAGTCGAAGGCCAGCATTAAACAGATGATCCATGCCAGACTGAGAAAACAGGAGGAGATAAAACATTCAGTGAATCGAGGCAAAGTAAGTTGGATACATGTTCAAAAAGGGCTAACTGGTCATGTTTGTCTGTTTTCATCTGTAAATTTACATGTTTCTATCATTTCATTTGACAGAAAATCACAGATAGGGAGATACAAAGCAGCGCTCAGGTCTGCAGCATGCTGATAACCGCCATCAAGGGACACCAGGCCGAGTTGGTGGAGGAGCTGGTGGAGAGACAGCTAGAAGCCGAGAGGAAAGCCCTGGAGATGTTTGAGGAGCTACAGCAGGAAATCCACGAGCTGCAGACGAGGGGCAACGAGGTGCAGGAACTGGAGCACTCTCAGAACCATGTTCACCTCCTACAGGTAAATTACCTGACCTGCATTTTAACAGTT